>CAMPDV010001118.1:0-141817 GCA_946699065.1 Loxodes magnus
ATGCAAATATAATGTTTAAGTTTTTTTTCGAACACATTCGTTAGATCAATTCTTTTAATCTAAATTGAAAAAAATCCTTTCTCTGAGTTTATTCACATTGCAATATTTTTCAGGCTAAAATTGTATCTATAACTTTGAACCAGTTTTTTTTTATATAGATCACTTTTAATTCATTCATAAAAAGTCTATTTTTTCAAGAGGAAACAACAAATTTTTATTGCTTTTTATTCTTTTTTCATACTATTTTGCTTTATTTTTCCTTCATTTCTCTCTTTTTGATTTATCTATATATCAAATTTTCTTAGATACGGTTTTTTTTTAAGTTTTAAGTAAACTTTATGTTTGTTAGCTAGTAAATCGTATTGATTTTGCAGTTGCAGATTTTTCAAAAATCTGCTTTTCATGGTTCATTATTTTTTTTAATATTTATCTTTTATATTTTGATTAATATTTCATTCATACCAATGTAGTTTGTATAATTTTAAGGTGTAGTCAAAAGATGAAAAGACTTCTAAATAACTTACTTTATATCTGCATTTAGTTTTTTATTTACATATTTTTTAGCTTTGTCCAAAAATTTTTAATGAAATCAGCAACTTATGGAGTAAATAGAAACGGAAACAATAGAAAGTTCGTAGTAAACTAAAAATTACATAAAATTAATGTTTTAATCTTGATGTAATAAATTAGACATATTTATTAGAAAGGATAAGCATGATTGTTTTGATCAAATGTCATAATTTTCAGAGGGATAAAGAAATACTTGTTATTTAGAATATTTTGAAAGACTTATTGTAATTTATTAGTAATAAATTGTTGTAAAGGTATGATTCAAATTTTTACTGTAGTTTATTTAATTTTAGCAATAGCTTTTGCTTGTAAAAAACATAAAGCATGTAAACTAATTTATTGCTTATTATCGCTTATTTTTAATATTTGTTTTCCTCATTAAATTTTTGTTAATATTGCTGCTTATTAGTTTGTAGATCGTATTTTTTATCTTTAATAACAGTTATATATCTATTAATTTTTATAAATTAATAGATATTCTTATGCTTAGCAAAGTTATTAAAACTAAGCATAATACAAGTATACAATACCAAAATCAAGAAAGCAACAATGATATAGCAAGCATCTTAATCAATAATCCATATCTAAGTAAATCGACTAAGATTGATCAACTTAAGGAACTAAATACTTTTTTAATTACTAAGTCTGTTGTAGGTAGCTAAACTTATTAAAATTAATCTACAGAATAAAAATAAAATTTTTAAATAAATAAAGAGTTACAAGTATGAAACTTACTCAAAAATATGTCTTATGCTCTTATATTAAATAAGATAAAAAAATATCGACATTCTTGAATATTTTTAGGAAACTCAAATCAGAGAATAATATTATTAGGCTTTACTATCTAATACACTAATAAGCCATTACTAACCCATATTTACGTCAAGTAATAAGGCTTATCAATCAAAACATTTACCATTCAGTTCAAACATTTATTAATTTTATTATTCATAGTGTCTCGTAAATTAAACTATCACAAATTATTATTAATACACACTTTTTTAGCACAACTCTATAGAAATGTCTTAAATCATAATAAAACAAGTAATCACAAAAAGATTTAGCTGTGACTAAAAATATTATGTTGAAATCTTCCAACTAGAATTAAATAACTTTATTATAAAGTAAATCAGCAATACATTTATGTGATAGAAATAAGAGTAAAAGTAAGTAAGTGTTAAATTAAAAAAATATTAAAATCTTACCTATTTGCTTTTTTGTCTTTTAGTTTCTACTAAAAAAGAAATTAATATTGTTAACTGATGATAGTTTCAAAAATATCTTTTTAAAATGGATTAAAGAATTATTTTTAATGCTCCTTTTTAATTGCTTTATTTTTGTATTACTATAGATTACTTTAATCTCTACTGATATTTTTTAGTTTAGTTATTTGTTTATTATGATAACCCTTAAGTAAGCTTAGAATAGACTTTTTATTTCTCATATAAGGTTCTCTAGCTTTATAAATAAAGCTTTTTGGGAATTAAATTTTCTTGCAAGGATTTATAAAGTTCAGTGAATATTATTTAATGCTACACTTTCTTATCTTATTATAAGGAAAAATAAGTTTAATTAGATCTTTAAATATTAATTAGATTAGGTATGATATCTTACTCTATTTATAGAGTTATATAGTATATTGTACAAATATAGGTAATAATCTATTACTATTATATTAAATTTCTAATTATCTCATTATTAATTAAAACTATCATTAGATTAAATGTTCAGTCTAGCTTTAACATAGAATATTATTAATATGATTTATTCTAAGTGTTTTCTCACTTAAAACGTTTAAGTTGCAATACAAATAAGCAATGTTTTATTTTAGATATTTCATATCGAGTAATATTACTAAAGCTGATGTTATCTAGTAAGTTTGTGAAGCAATTTTGTGAGCAGATAGTTTAAAAATTTAGTTTTAGCATTTAAATCCTTTTTTTCATTATTAGTGAAAAATGACCTATTTTAAATAAAAGTAATTATGATGCTTTATTTTTTTATTTTGTTGAAGAGTTTACAGAAACTAAAACTCACAATGTGTTTGAAGAAAAAGTTAAGTTTTAAATAGCATTAATAGTCAAAAAGTACCAATAGTGTCTTTGTCTACTATTAGAAACTACTTTGCCATCTTTCCTATTAATTTCCTAAAAAAACTTGGAAAAATTAATGACTTATTACTAAATACTAGAGCTAATAATTTATCCTTAATATTAATCAGAATAAAATCTATAAATTTAAAGTTTAGCAAGATTTTACTAAGAAAAAGGTGGTAAATATTTGGAAAAAGCAGATAGGGATGATAGGAGGCAGAGGAAAACAAAAAATCAATTTGTAGAAATATATATGAAGAGAAGAAGGAGGGAAGAAGTAAGATGAGAAAAGAGGCATAATATTATAAACTTAAATAAGTGAAATATCGATTTTAAATTAGAAGCTTTTATTTTAACATTTTAATTAAAGAGAGATATTATAATACTAGCTGCTAAAAACCATTCTAGAAATTATTTCCTTATTACTTAAATTTTAATCTAAACTCCAGAATTTTCTTTTAAATACTTCAAAAGATTAGATTACCTTCATATTTTGCTTTAAAAACTATCAAAATTTCAGCTCTGAAGTTGAAAATACTAATGAGCAACAATTTTGTATCTCTACAATAAAAAAAAACTTGTTTGTAGTAGCCATTTAATTGAATGCAAGGTCTTAACAAAGTAATCTCAAATTAATCTATTGATACAGAAGTAGTTTGAGATCAAATTTTTAGAGTTATAACAACAATATTAATTTGAATAGTGTATAAAGCAAGGTTGAAGTTATTTTTATAAACAGGATTACTAAATAAAACAATAACTAGATATTTATCTAAAATGTAGATTATATGATAACAGTATTGAAAATATTATGTATAATATATAAAGGGAATAAGTGCTATCATAGAAGTTTAAAATTAATTAATTAATTTATTTATTTTTAAAAGTAAAAGAACGAAGTTAATCTAGCCAAAAGTATGTGAATTACCCCACAAATGGAGAATAAGAAATAATATTTATAAATAAATGAAATTAAATAAAAATTTTTTATTATTATCTATACGAATCTAAAACTTTAACATTGTGCTAGTTAATTGTTCTGAAAATTGAACCTCATATTTTAGAAAAGACTTATATAAAAAATGATTTTGAAAACCTTTATGAAGAATCTATACCTTAACAACGAGTTGATATTTAAAAGTTGTCTTTCATAGTTTATGTTTATATAGGGATTTCTCTACAATTCGTGATCTTTTTCAAACTAAAGTGCTATAGAAGAGAAGATTACTAAAAATACAGGTGATTAAAAATATGTTTAACACATTTCTAAAACATTAAAAATTTATTATTAGTCGCAGATTGACTAAACAAATACCATATTAACCTTCAATTATTTTAAAGATCTTAAAATTTAGTAACTTTATCCATAATTACTAAAATTACTAAGAATTTAAAGTATAGAAAGTTTAAAATATTAATTTTGAAGTATTTTTTGTTTATCATTTTTATTAGCTTCCCTCTAATGCTTGCTCATTCTTTCATTATAATTGTAATATTCTAATTTTTTGATATTGTTCTGTATCTTTTTTGAAGTAATCTAAATAAAGATATATTTCCTTTAGCATTTAATGTTTTATTATGAATATAAATTAGTTAGTGATTTATCTAATAATTTTTGGAATAATTTGTTTTATTAAAATGATTATTAATTTGCTTGACTGTTTTTTAAATACTATTTAAATTTTAATCTTTTATTTATAAATTATTTAATCAAAATAATATTATCATCTTATTTAAAAATAAGGGGGTTTATTAAAATAATAATAATTAGACTAAGTTTAGATAAAGAGAGTTAGTATAATTTAAATAATAAGGAAGATAATAATTAGTAGATTATTAAACTAAAAGTATTTCTATTATTAATATATTTAATATATCTCTTAATTTTATATATATCTTAAGTAAATTAAAGAAAACTTCCTATTTAACTTTAATTAAAAAATATATAATCATTAACTGGGACCAATCAAAGTTTTAATATCTTAGGAATTTTAATTAAAATCTTATCTGCATCTAAACTAACTGAGGAAACTATTCGGAAAAAGAAAGTTTAAGTCATAAATCAAAAAAAAATTAATAGATATTAGAAAGTTAAAATCTTTAGACTTTAAGGATTTACTGAAACTATTGGAAGCTATTTTAATTTGAAAGAGAAAAAGAATTAAATGAGCAGAATAAGTATAAAGCACTAAAAATATTCGATAAAAGCAAAATCTAAGATGTTTAAATAATTAGAAAGTGTTATAATCATTTTGAATTTCATTTACAGATTCAGGAAAAATCTTCAAAAAAGAAAAGAAATAATTCATTAGATAATTGAAAACTTAGCAAAAATAAATAAATTAAGCTATCTTAAGACCATAAAATGAGCTACAGCCTTCAATTCTATAAATAGAAAGAGAAAAATATAATTTAAAGAAAAGATATTTAATGTAATAAAAAATATAGGAAATAAGACATAGATAAAGACAACTAAAATGAAATCAATCTAGAAAGATAATTTTAATCTTCTCTAGTAAAATTTTGTTAGCATGAACTGATAGAAAGTGACTGAGGGATTTTTAGCAACTATTTCACAAAATTAATTTTAGATATTTTAAGTTTAAATTAGGATTATAAAATTTACCTTTGGATATTTGCAAAAAGCTGAAGAAATTTAAAAAAGATTAAAGCTAGAATATAAATATTTAAATTATTGTTCTTTACAATCTTTAAAATATAAACTTTATAAATAATAGATAAAAGAAGCACTAACTAATTTATAACTACTAAATACATTTATTTATAAGGAAATGTTCATAGCTTAAATAATAAAGTATTATAACTAAATAAAGGAATCTAATAATAAAATTAAAGTTAAAAATAATAGCATTAGTAAGCTTATATATGTAATTTAACTAAGGCTTAATAACTATTATTAAGAAGCTTAGTAATTTAAAAGTAACTAATAAATTAAATATTCCTTTCTTAAGTTAATCTTAATCAATAGATATCTTATATTACTATTTATTTTATTAGCATATTATAATTTTACTTATAAACTATATTTCCATTAAAAATAATTGAATGAACTACATTAGCTGAAAACTATCTTAAAATATTAGAAAGATACTAAAGATTTTAAAATAAAATATATGAAATACTATGCTTGATACACAGCTAGAATAATTTAATATAAGATTATAGATATAATCACTAATATAACAAACAATTATAAATTCTTTTACCTCAAGTATTTAAATAGAGTCTTAATTTTTGATATAAGGTTGATTAATAGAATATACAAGTTAAGCCTTAATTATCTATGTGGTTGGGTCTTAAGAAAGATTAGAAAATAAAGAAGAGATGAAAGATTAATCTTTCTATTTAAAATAATTAAATTGATAGAGGATTCTTATTCTATAGTCCCATCTGATAGTTTTGCAATTAAATATATTAGAAAGACTAAATCTAAGTAAAAAGAGCTGGAGCTAAAATAGAATTAGGAAATCAAGAGATGTTTTCAGCGTATTTGCTTCTGATTAATAAAAGATTAAATTACCTTTGATCTCCAAGAAAAAAAGGAATTTCCTTAAAATTATAATATTTATAGTAATAAAGAGTAGCAAAAGACATTAATTCTGGAACTATATTTCAATCAAAAAATAAGAATAGGCAAAAATGATAAGATCTGAAATTTCTAATATGAGCAGAACTAGTTCAGTGACAAAAAGATGAGTTAATCTTAGCAAACATTGAAAATGCCTAAAATTTTATCAAGCTTTGAGACATTTTTAGAAGAGTCTGAATTTTTCATAACAGTCAAAATTTCGAAAAAAAACTAAGGTTTTCTCGCAAATATTAAATTAAACTGAGTCGCATTTAGTTCTTAAAAAGTAGAGTTTATGCATATCTTATAACTAAAGAATACTGTAAGCATTATTTATTTAGACGCTAGAAAAATCCCTTTTTATTATAGAACATGTCAAGCTTTTAGATCTTAAAATTTCAAATGACTTAGTTCAATAGCAAGCTGAAAAAATAGCAGCTATTCAATCTAAAAGGCAATTATGAGTTTTAAAGCAGATTCTAAGAGATAATTATTACTTGGCAGCTAAATTTTTAAGTACCTATAAATGATATTAGAAATGAAGATTTTTCTTTTAGCAAGCTCGACTTCAAGTGTTCTTAATTCCTCACAATTAATTTTAGAATTTGTAAGATAATATATAGAGTCCAGCTCTAATTAATAAAGGAGAGAAAGCTTAGCAAGTACTAGAGATAGTAATGCTTGAAGGAAAATTATAAGCTTAAGTGAAAATCATAAGTTTCTTAGTCAATTCTGAAGAATTAAAAAAGCAGATTCATGGAACTGAGTTCTAGGAAGAATAGCGATAGTTTTTAAAAAGTTAGATTGATTACTTTAGAACATTTACAGACTGAAAATAGTCCTTATATAAATATAAGAAGACCCTATAGTTTCCTAAATAAACTTTAGAAGCATCTGGATTATTTATTTAGTATAAAAACTTAACTTCTTCTGAATAATATTGAGTAATCAGTAGCTCTAATTGAGCACCCAAAAATTAAAGTAGACTGAATTGGAATTTTTAGCATTCAAACTTAAATGAACGTTAAGTTTGTGTAATTCTTAGAAGCTTTGATTTCAGATTATTGAGAAATAAAATTAAGAAAAATTGTAGAAAACAACTTTAAATAACTTAGTTGGGCTTGGGAGTTTATCTGATAAACGATATCTGAAACTATATTAGGAAAAGACATAAATATCTACAAAATTCCACTTAAACAAAATTCACAGTTTCTAATATATATTGCTAAAAAATCTAAATCAAATATAGGTTACTCTAAGAATATTTTGGCTAGGTGGAAGCGTGCCAACTATTACAAATGAATAAAGATTGTAGAAAATTTTGCTAAATTTAAGCAAAAAATAATAAACTGTTTTAGCGGTTTTTAAATGACTGCAACTAAAATAAAGACTAAATTGGTAGGAATTGAAAAAAATTAGACACCAACTCCTTAAAATATTTGGAGGATTCAAGAATATTATAAATAAATAAATATATTAAGCAAGAGTAAAAAACAAATCAAATGAAATAATAAGATTTTTTAATTATTAGTGCCTAGTTACCCCATGAGAACTCAGGGGATATTTTTGAAAAAGTTCTTCAAAAAAATAAGGAGATATAGTCACTTAATTAAATAGACCTTAAAAAATATCTTGATTTAATTTAAGTCATAACTTAAATTAATCAAGGGGGTGAAGAATATAAAATTAAGTTTATCATTTAATTGAATAAAGCAAAAGCTTTAAAAGATATAATATCATGCCAAAAATTCTTAAATAAAATCTTTGAAGTCGCTTGAGAACATCTATTGGCTTTAAAATTTTAGGACTAATTCCTTTTGATAACATCACGAGAATATCAAATTATTATAATAAATTATTGGCTAGTTATCATGATTAATAATAATCTATATCTATTCTCACTAAGTTAACTAAAACATTAATAGATAGAAATCTGCTAATTCCTTGTCTTAAGATAGTTTAATATCAGAACAGTACTAATATGTTTCTATGCTTAATAAATCTTAATATCTTTCTACTTTTAAGAGCTTCTTAGCATGTATCTTATGTTTAAAAACTTTTAGTATCTAAATTGCAGCATATTTACCAGTTTTAGTATCAATAGTAGAACATATTAATAAATATACCACTCTACTCATTATATCTTATATTTACAACCTTCTATCGACATTGAAAGAAAAGTCTAAGATAGCTAAATTGATAGTCTTAATACCTTAGGGGTATTTCAATTTAGATGATAGTATATTGATTTTTTAGGCTAGCAATTGAAGAAGTTATAGAAGTAATATTTTGTTTAAAGATGATATCAATTTATTAAAACAGCTCTATAATTACTTGGTAAGCAAAATATTGATAATGAATATCTATAAATAATGATCATAAATCTACAAGCTGTAAATGTTTATAAGATAAGAGTTAGGTTTAATTATATATAATAGAAGCCATTAAGTTAATAGATGCTAATATATGAAAGATAACTTTCTAAGTCTTTTTTAAATAAGTAGATTATTATTAAACATACACAAGATGGATATTAATAATACTAAGATAAATTAAAGATCTCTTCATTGAAAATAGGTTTTAATATACTAAAGTGTCTATTTTATAAATACAATACTTTTTAATTATTTAAGAGTATAATAGAGAAATTAATGAATTAAAGCCAGTCCTAAATATATAAAGCGTCGCTTAGATCTTTTTATTTAAAGTGATTTTACTTATTTTATTATGCATTAATGACAGTTAAATGATAATGAATTATTTTATTATATATATTATTTTTTAAAACCGCCATAGTTGTTCGAAGGTGAACAACAAGATCATCTTCATCAGAGGTTGGGGAAGTTAAGTACCCATAATCGACTTTATGTCTTCCTCTGCTTTGGTTTGACCTCGAGACATAAGATTCTTAGACCTTCGACACTGGCTTGGCTTCATTTATTTATAATTATGGAACTAAAAAGAAATAATATTGCGAGCTTCATCAGAGGTGGGGAATTTAAGTACCCATAATTGACACATGTCGTCCTCTGCTTTGGTGATGCAATGAGACACAATCCTGCCATGTCCTTGGACCTCCAGCAAGTATTAAAGATACGAGTATTCTAAAATTATATCAGTATTGAACATTTTTTATCAGTACTGAATAATTATACCAGTATTGAACAAGGTTTATCAGTATCTGATAATTTTATCAGTAACAAACATTCTTGTCAGTATGAAACATTTTTTTTAAAGAGCTGCGCACCAACGAGAGTGCTACGCGCGCTATAATCAAATTTATTTATTTATTTATAAGAATGAAATCTAACTATAGGACAAGCTAAAATACTTAACTAGGTGAAGGATTAATATCGAAGATATTAAAGTTAGAAAGATTACTTAGTAATTTAATTCAATAATGAGACAAAGACTAATAAATTTAAATCAAATATTAAAGAATCTTCACAGTTAAATAGTAACGACATTAAGATACTTTTGATACGAATTTAATTAAAGTTAGTCACTTCAAATCTTCAAATCCTCTGAACTTATTTTATTATAGTGTCTTTTCATGTTTAACCATATTAGTTGGAGAATATCTTTAATCAATTTTATAAAATGAATAAGAAAAATAAAGAAAGTTTACTCTTTAGGTTGTCTCTACTGTAATGTTTACTCTTTTCTTTTATATGAAGAAATTTCAATGCTAGATTTATTTAGCTACTTTGTAGAATACAAATAGCCATTTCTTGAAATGCTTCTGTTTCTTTAAGAGTATTTGATTTACTTCAGCAAGTCTCTAATCATCTCTCCACTTCCTTGTACTTTATCACTTTCACAGCATAAAAGATAGTTTGGAAATACTATTATTAGACAAGCTACCTTCTTTTCTTCTAGACATCAAAATATTCTTTACACTATATTTAGCTGCTACGATAAATATCTCTTTTTAAGTATCCCATTAGCAAAACCTCGTTCAAGTTTACTAATAGCCTAGTTTAAAATAGGCTATAATGTTTTAAATTGCTAATTAATCACTAAGGATCTCAATAGTATCTGAATCTAGTTACATGTCGTATTAAGAAATCTATTGGAATTGATTATAACCATTTTATATTATTTTATTCTTAAAAGAATCTGATTTAATTGAGTCTAAAATAATTAATCATAGGCTGAAGGCTTTTATGCTTGCTATTAAAGATCGCCAAGATTAGCTTTTACAGTTATCCTGATTTTATAAAGAGTAATTACGTATTCTCTTATTCTGATGGCATTCTTTTAGTAAATCTCCTTTTCTTGCTTTTGATTAGTTAGTTCCTACTAAGAATAAGTTGAAGATACTTTTAGAAGATTACTTTAAATGTTCTTTCTAAGTAAGTTTGTTTTACCTTAATTCTTCACTTGTTTCGCTATTGTAAAACTTTGACTTATTAAGGTCTTATTTGAATTACTGTGATTTGCTACTTGTTACCTTAAGGAGAGAATACATTAGGTTATATTCTTTAGTAGTACGATCAAAAAATGTTATTGTAATCCTAAAATAATCTATTTATTTCCCTGAAAATTTTCTTTCTATTTATAAAATATTTTGAGGAAAACTAGCTCTTCTTCTATGGATTTTAGAAAGCTTTGCTAATATTATTAAAGGTTGCCCTTTCTGTTTTAGAATAGGGTTAAGTTTCTATAATATACACTTGAAATATTTGTATGATTGGTTGGTATATCATCACTTCTCTTTTACGGCTTGAAAGAACTAATTGTCGGAGTCTTGTTAATTATATCACTATTATTTTCAGCTTCATAAATCAGCTTTTGAAAGAATATAAGCCAACATTTGATTCAATAATCAGTTTAGTATCAGAGTAGCGTATTATTGATATATAGTTCAGAGTTCTCCCCATAATGTCTGCGTGTTGCTTTTTAGAATTTATTCTTCTCTCCAAATTCATCGTTAAAGCTTAGAATCGCATTTTTCTTGCAATTAAAGGCTTTATTTACATTTATTTAGCGTTCTAAATATTATAAGTCTTTTTTAACTAAAAAAGGCCACTCGGAGCTTTTCGTAATGTCAAAAATTCTATAAGTGGAATTCTGTTTTAAAAGATCTTTTAAGAAATGCTCTCTTAAATGAAATTAAGTAAAGGATTTAGTCCTAGATGGTTTATACTAACTTTTATTTTTTTATGTTTTGAGATGCTAATTGATTTCGTCTACTTGTGTATTTCATCCTTTCTAATTTATGAGTACTGATTTATCTTTTCCTCAGTTCCAGAGTCTTAAAAAGATCTTCTAAACTTCTTACTCAATTTTTTAAGCTTTTAAGATGATTATGTTCGTTTTGGATTAATATCAAGTTAACTCTAAATTGACTAGTTTTGCAAATGTGTCCTATTAAAAATACATAATTTCTTTTCCTATTTTCCTTAATGTAGTAGTTACTTAAGAAGCTATATTCCTTAGAAAATAATTATTTTTTCTTTTATCTTTAATATCATTTGTAATGATTTTAAATTTGAAAGGTATCTATTTCATTATAATGTCATATTAGCTTGCTTTTATTTTAAGATCTCATATATCAAAACTTGAAAAGCAATTCTATTATTCCCCAACACACAGAATTATTAAAACAAACTTATCTTAATTGAATTAAAAAGATACCTTTCATTGAACTTGGATATCTGCTTTTATGTGCCAGTAATTTTTAAAATTAGCTAGCATTTAAATATTATTAGTATCTCCTTTCTGAATACCTTTTAATACCTTATTTTTATCTTAGATATGATTGAATGATCTACTAGAAACATTCTAGCTCTTTCGAGTAAAATTACTTCCTCTAAAGATTTATTTTTCATCTCTCAAAAGCTCTATTTTCACTTGAAGTGTTTTTTTTACTTGTCATTTATTCTGATGTAGACTTATTTTACCTTGAGCTAAAGTCTTCGAAGATTTAGTTTTCTTTCTAAGAAGTCTCAGTAGTGAAATTTCTTAACAAATTTAGACCTAAAGCTTAGATAGTTAGTCATATTATTTCAAAGCTAGCCATTCTTTCTCTACTCAATTCTTGCTCTTTGAATTTAAAGGTTATTGATCTAGTTATTGTTTATCCTTTTAAATATTCAATTATATCTTATGAAGGTGAAGGAAATTAGGAAATATTTTAAAGAACTCATCTCTCTTTAGTCTATCACAGGTTACTCTTTTAAAAAGTGTAATTAATAGATCCTAATTCTCTCCATCCATCTCATATTGTTAGGATAGTTATATTAAATTTTCTTCTTAAATTACGTCAAATTTATTTTAAAGGAAGGCTAAGGATGCTAATTTTAATTTAAAATAGTTTATTAATTATATCTCTTGTTTGGTTGTTTTTGATAACTAGAAGATGAATTTACCTTAAATATTTTCTTTAATTTAGCTACCTTTAAAAATATGAGTATGAGATTTTTAACTCTATTCTACTATTAACCTAATTCTTCATTTTGACTGTTTTAATTAACAAAAGCTATAGTTAATTTGTTACCTACTCTTTCTTCTTCTTTATAGTACCTTCAAGTTCCTAGATTTTTTATTAAATTATATCAAATAGCTCGTTACAAATTCTTAGTATTAAGTTTGCTTAGATTTTAGATCTGCATTAATTAATATACTAATAGATTTAAAATTAAAATTTATCTAACTCTATATAAATAGAATTTCTTTGCTGCTTTATATTGACTTTAGATATCTGAATTATTTTACATAGCTTAATTGTAATCAATTGGTTGAGAAGAGATAAATTACTTTAATTCCTTATATTAAACTTTCAATTTTTATTTAAGGTTTCTTTTTTTAAATAAATTAATTTTCTATATTATTATTTACGTAGTTAACTTCTTTTTTCTTAAGATATTTGAAATATTTTCTTATCTCTTTAAATATTTTTGATTTAACTAAATTTCTATTTTTATCTATAGTAAATAGATTTTTTAGAATTAAAAATCTGAATTTAATTTAATTAAGCATGCACAAATAATTACTATAGATTCATTGAATATTCTTCTTATTTGGAATCTTAAACAAATATTTATTAAATGAAGTTTATTTAACCTATAATTGCTTTTTATCTAATTTTATTTTTAAAAATAAATCTTTTATTTTCCTTTTATATTTTATTTCATTATTTTCTTTAATAAAAAACTATTTAATTTCTATAAATTTATTTAAGATATTTTGTTGCCTCCAAGTAAATTATTCTTAGATTAATTAAATTAAATTAAAGTGTTAAAGAAGGATCGTCTACTTAAAAGCTTCCTACTTCCCTATCCAACCAATAGGAACTTGATCTCTAGGTGGTCTTCTCCTCCCTTCACTGTCAAGTTTTCGGAATGGTTGTCTCTTCATATAGCTTGCTTTCTTCTTATAAATTTCTCCATTCCTGGTTGGGAAATTATTCTTAGATAATTAGCTTTAGATTAAAATACATAAAATTTATTGATAAAATCTAGAATAATTTTTAAAGTTATTGTCTAAAATTAAAAAGTACTAGAATTTTATAATTAAGTAAAACATAAATTAGGAGAAATAGTTTAATAAGCAAAAATAAAAAATTATTATATAGAAATGTGAAAAAACTTAATTATCAAATTAAATTTACTCTTTTAAAGAAGATTATTATGATAGCAGCTTATAAATTTTATATAAACAGTTCTATAAAGATGTTTAATATAAAAAACTATTATTTTCATTAAATAAAAAATTATTAAAACTAGCTAGATAGTTTAATTCTAAAGAAATATTTTTCTTTTTTATTTAATTTAGTAATTAGAAAATTCGTAAAATTTTTTTATTCCAAGTCTTTAACTTGTATAGATTGACTATTTTTTAATAAATGATTGCTACAACAATTTTGAATTAAAATAAATTTTTGAGTAGCCTAATTACCTTTAAATATTAACACTCAACATTATAATTAATCTTAAAAGATTAAGATATTTCTTTCCAAATAAGCAATCTAAAAGCTTAAATAAGAAAATATAAATAGATTAAGAAAAATAAAAATATGTTAATGATATAAATTAACTAAACTTAGTAAATTAAAAGCATATAAATAAAAAAATAAAGGAAAATAAATAAATTATAATATTAAAAGTAATTAATTAAAATTAAAATTAATTAAACTAATTTCCATTTAATTAAAAAGCTTGCTAATATTAAAATAATAGTTTATGCAAATAAATAAAAATATAAAAATTTATAAGCAGAATATAATAAGAATAGTAAAATATTAAGTAATTTAATATTTTATAATATTATTAAATTTCAATCTTATTTAAATCAAATTTTGCTGATATTATTAAAATTTAAATATACAAGGAAGAAATATATGATTAATATTAAAAAAAAATTAAGATTAAATTGGTATTAATATAAATAATTTAAGATATAATTTTATAAAATTATTTGATGATAAATAAATGTTAAAAAGAAAAAAAGCTAGAAATTAAATACTTCATTATATCTAATATTAATATGCTTAATAAAAATTAAAAAATTGTAATATTAAAAGAGGTTTTTAGAGTATATTCAAATTCGATTATATCTTAATATTTAATTAAAAAAATGAAATTTAAATAAGTAATAGAAAATTTGAAATTGCAAAAGTTGCAAGTAAAATAGATATAGAAAATAATAAGATAATAATAACTAAATCTCTAATGAATTAATATATAGTCTATAAATAATTTCTTTATAATTTAATATTAAGGAGCATGCTAATATTAGTATATTTAGGTTTTAAATATACTAATAAGCAAAATAAAATAATAAAAATAAAGTATAATTAATGATGATTAAATAGTTTGAATATTATTTAGCAATTTAAAAATAATGAAATTTCTATTAAACTATAGTAATATTTAAATAAATGAAAAGTAGCAAAATAATATTCTCTAGATAGTAAATATAAATTGAATATGTTAATTAAAATAGCATAAGAAATATTGAATCTATGAATAATTAAAAATGAGGTTATAAATATATGATATAATATATATTGGTAATATCTAATTATTATGTAATTGAATAATAAAATGAATTAAAAATAAATGAAAATAGGTTTATATTTAAATAAATATGTTGTATTTATTAAATTAAATCTAATAACTATTTAAAATAAAATAACTTGCTTTTATCTTTTAAGAAGTATACCTAAACTAATAGTTTTATTTAAAAAATGTACTAAATAGTTAGTTCTTTAAACCAGAAATATGATTTAAACTTTTAAATTATAGTATTTTAACATAAGTATTTCTTTAAATTATAAATACTAATGGTATCTTTAGTTTATATTAGTATTTCAAAACTATATCTTATAATATTAATAAATAATACCAAAAAGAAAAATAAAAGAAAATAATAATATAGAATAAGTAAAAGCTAAATTATCAAATACTTTAGAAGCCATATTATTTAAGTTTAACTTAAATTACATACCAATCAAAACTTTATATACTTAGTTAATTTAAATTAACATTAAACAAACCAAATATTTATTTATATTAGCTAGAGTAATTAAACAAATACTATTATTAACAAAAATTATGCATAACAACAAAATGCTTAGGCTAGCATATTAAATAGTATAAAAAATAACTACAATATTTCCATTATCAAATCATACTATAACCCTATTAATGTTTAGAAATATTTAAGTTAAATCAGACTTAAATTATTATGTTACCTACATTAAACATTCAAACATATTTTAATTTACATAAAATTAAGTAAAATCAATATAAAAAAAAGTCTAAAGTTAAATAATTGATAATTAAGAAAAATATAAAGATTAATATAACAAAACTCTAAATAGAAAATTTTAATTTTATTATCTATCTTATAATATAATAAATTACCACAATAAAGAATCTAAAATAATATTAAAACTTAAGAGAATAATCAAAAATATACAAAAATAAATTGAATATAACTAAGAGATAATTAATTTCACTACTTCAAGTTTAATTTTATAAGAGAATAATTATTTTATTTATCAAACCTATAAGGTTATTTAAATATCTTTACAGCTATTTTAAAATATAACTATTAAGTATTTTAGAATTTATATATCATACATTCTTTATTTTGCTCTCCGTTTTGAGTTTTTAATCAATTTTTAATAAATTAAATTGAAATAATAACTATTTAAAGAAAGGACTAACTTTCATATTAAAATTCAGATTAAAACGTCAAAATAAACACTTTCCTATCTCCATGTTTATGACTCAGAAATTGGAGTGGAAAAAACACTTATTCTAAATAAGAAAAAGACTTGTAAAGTACCAATATAAATAAATTCAAAAATAATGAAGAAAGCAAGCTAAGTGCAAAAGATTTAGTCTTGTATTGATTGAAAATTTTATAATCCTAAATAAACCATCCGATTTATTTTATAGGAACAGAATAAATGGAACAAGTTTTAAAGTTGATTTTTGGCATAATGTAAAAATGGAAAAAAGACTTTCAAAGAAAATTTTGATAGAACTAAAATAGGTATTTAACGGCTTAGCATCAGTTATAATTTGTAATACATTTTAAACTTAACGTCAACAAGAAAGCTTTCACCTGCTTAAAAAATTTCCTATCATAAAAAACATTGATCTATTATTGAAAAATGTAATATATCTTAATAAATGATTTAAAAATAAAGAAATTGCAAAAATAAAATTAAAAGTTCTTTATCTTTATTTTTAACATAAATACATCAATTAAATAAATTTTTAAATAAAAGAAATAATAATCTAATTCAAATAATTTTATCATTACTATGTTTACCATTTAATTACATTCTGAAAGCAATCAACAATTTTCTATAATTTTATATACCCATTTTCTATTTGTAATTAAATTTTTTGAATTCAAATATTTCAGTATATGTAAAAAATGAAATATCTTAGCACTATATTTATTCGATGTTATACTTTAAAAAAATAAAATAAATAAGCAAAAATTATTTGATTTTTTTACGCTATTAGAATCTTTATAAACTTCTATTTATCGGTTTATTCCAATAATTTCTATATCAAATATAATCTTTCATCTATGAACTCTACTCTCAGTTCTAATTTTCTCAAGTAGTTATATGTTTAAAAATTTACATAAAAATTAAAACTGATTAAGTATTTAATGAGAATCTTTCGATTTAATAAGTTACAATCTAAATAATTGTATCTAACTATCTTATTAGTGTTAATTTCTCTAAGGATTACTAAAAATTTTGAACTCTCTGATGAAGGCTGCTGAGAACATTAAATTGCTGTCTGATTTCTACTTAACTTCATTGCTAGAATTGTCATATATTTGTAGTTAGAAATGCTTGATAAACAGAAAAATAAAATATATAGAGGACTAATTAAGCTTTGGAAGTTTTTTCGCTATATTTTGATATATATAATATTAAGCCTGATACCTAGATAAAAATCAAAGAAACAGAAAAAGATAAAATACCAAAAATAAAACATTCTCAGTATGAAACTTTATCTTTAAAATAAAGTCACATCTTCAAAGATAGACACGAATAGACAGTTAACTTTTAATCCAGACCTCGTTGCATATAAACTGGTAGATTTGAAAGAAACTAAATATAGTTTAAAGATTATCTGATAAAACCATCAGAGATTTAGAAGAATTCTTACTATGAAAGAATAGTTTGAGCTAAAGGAATTAAAAAAAGAAAAAAGTATAGGAATATCCCATAGCACAAGATATTTAAAATTAAAAAATCTCAATGAGTCTCCTATTGTTTTTAACATGCTGAATATAACTGCCAAGTAAAGCATCTAGTAAAAAATGTTTAACCTGCCTGCTTTCAATTTTTTAAATTGCAAGTTTAGTCTCGGAGCTACGCTACAATGAGAAGTTTAATTTAGCAGTAAAAAGATACTAAGCAACTTTCTCTAAAAGGGAAGAAAAAAGCAAACAAATAATATATTTAAGCTATAAGATTTAAGGATTAAGGAACATGTATATCATTTACTTACCTAATAAGTAGAATCTGGAGCTTAAAACGAAAAACATTTGATAGATTTATTTTAAAGCTTTTCGTAAAAGAAAGTAGAAAACTTCATATTATTCTTTTTTAGAAGATTTACAATATTGAGGCTAGGAAGTAGATTTACCTTCAAAGTAGCTGCTTGCTTATATGAATCAATTAAGATAGTTAAGTTGTTGGCTCAATTTATTTCAGCTTATCTTGTTAAAAAATTTCTGTTAAAGAAAGACAAACTAAGTGTAAGAGCGAGGAACTACATATCAATGAGCAGTAAATAGAAATGATTAGAGAAGAAAGCAAGTTCAGACTAACCAAAAAACAACTTTAAAGTACTAGCCTCAGAGTTAATAAATTCATTATTGTATTTAATTGATTATTTATTATATTGGAGCATTACTAGTTAAATTAATAAATTATTAAGATTACTAGACTCAGTATCTTTAATTAAAGATAGCCTAGTTCTGTATAATACTTCTTATTTACGTACCTTAATAAACTAACAAGATACATTAAACCTTTAAATATACGTTATATTTCATTCTAAGCTTTTATTTACAAGACATTTGCTAATAAGTATCATTAAACCAATTTAAGAATACAATTTAGATTTAATGCTTTTTTATGGTAGTTAATATTTTAGGGTTATTTTAGCTTAGAGATATAAGGAAAATCAATTAGGGTAATATGATCTAAATTAAGAAGAGAGAAATTAAGCAGATAGAATTTTAAAGATTTGATAGATAATGTTTTCAAGAGACTAAAGTATGAATGTTGTTGTAGTTTTTGGATTTAAATTTATGTCTATTGAATAATGTAGTGAATGAAGCAGAAATTCAAGTCTAAGATATTGCAAAGTTGGAAAAAAGACTGAAATTTTTATATTCCTAAGAAAATAAAAAATAAACGCAACTGAAAATTTTTGATTTAAGATAATCAAGAAAATGAAAAACTTAAAGAGTGTGTACAATTATGCTACTTCGAAAATTTATATCTCAAGCTATTGCATGAATATTTCAATCTAAATTTTATAAAAACCATTGAATACTTGTAGTTCTAGAAGGATTTACATTTTTTTGTTTTTTTCAAAAGGAAAATTCTTAGATTTATAAGTTCAAAGTAGACATTTTGGCAATCACTTTGGACATGTACATTTCTCATTTAATAGCAGCTTTTTTATTTAAGACTTTGATTAATTAAATTTTAGTTACTTTTTTTCTATTAGAAACACTGGAATTCTATAATTATTTAATTCTTCTATAAAACTTTTGTTCTTCTATTTTTTCTTAAGAAACACTTGTTAAACCATGCTCAATATCCAATTTGTAATACTTGAAAGCTTAAATAATTTTAAATACCAAGCATGCCTTTTCGTTGCAATTGATTATTTTATTTTATTCAGAAAAATTGTAACTTAGCAGCTATTTAATTCTAGTTCGTAAGTGATAGTCTTGAATCTTTTAATTAATAAACTTCAATTTAAGATTTAAAACTCTTATCTTGTAGGTTTAATTTTTTTCTCACTTTCATTATGTTTATTTAAATCCTTTTTTATTACTACTAAAGATTGTATTCTTTTTAAATCTTATGACTAAAACCAACTAGGATTTCTTATGACATTAATTTTAGTTTTAAATAACTTATATTAACTAATCTAATACTTATATTATCTCATACTACAAAGAAACATATTATGTTAAGTTTACTCTTTCTATTAATTCAGAAATAATAATAGAAGATAGTAAAATTATTCTTTCTTTCTTAAAAAAGCTTATAATTTTCTTAGTAACAAACAACTAATTTTAATAAAGATAGTATTAATAGTGATAACTATGTTTTTTAGATTTGTATAGAATAATAGAATTAAGTTTTTATCTTTAAATAATCTAGAATAATTTAGGTATTATTAATTAGAAATGATAATTACAAAAATAACATAAATAATAAATATTAGTTTGCTATAAAAGAGAAAATTATCTAAATGTATTAATTATAACTAATCTAATATCTTTATTAATTAAAGAGAAAATTTAATTAATAACTAATAAAGCTAAAAGGATAAAATATTAAGTATTTAATAGACATAATTAAACATATTAAAGCTTATTTTAATAATAAAATTAAATATTACTATTTAATAATTGTAAGATAAAACTAGAGATACACCATTTCTAGTTAGATTAAATATTTACTTTCTACTACTTATATTTATTACATTTATATATTTTGCTTAGAATCAACATTTAAATAAATTATATTAGTTTATTATTTTAAGAGAGACCTTTATAAATAAAAAGTTTTAATTAAATAGTAGTAAGAAAGTGGACAATTAAAAGAGTTTATATTATAAATTCTAAAAATACTTGTTTTAAATAATTTGATGTTTCTTAATATTTATTCAAACTAATTAATAAGAAACTTATTTTATTTCATTTTTTAATTGGTAAAAAGCTTAAAGAAATAATTTTTTTTGATTAAATGTAAGTGAAAACAAGAAAAAAGATGGAGCAAAACATCCGCCTTTCTAAAAATTAAATAAGAAAAGTTAAAAAAAAGGCGGCGCAGGATTTACGCAAATAGGAAAGATAGGAATCAGATTCAAGCTCATCTTTGCAAGGCAAAATTATGACAGGTGCAATTGAATCCAACAAACGTAAAATACAGATCCAGGAAGATTTACAAATCAAGATTGAGGTAATTTAAGCGCAAATAATTAAATAAGAAGAAAAATTTACAATTAAAATCTTTAAATAAGGGAGTTAACAAACTTTATAGAAGACTAAAGCAATGAACATGTAATATTAAAAAACTAACTTATTGAAAACAACCTAGTAACGGAAGAGCAACTCTGAAAATAATCTTAACAAAACTTTAAATATTCTTAAAAGATGGAAGTCGAAAAATAACCACTATCGTGATAAAAACAATCTAACCCATAAAAAGAATCTGAAAATTACGATAATAACATAATTAAAAGACTTGAAAAAATAGAAAAATTTTTTAATATAAGTACAATTTAACAATAATAAAAAAAACATTGCAGATACTGTCAATCAAGCTATCATCTACTAAGAAACTGCTAATAATGAAAAAGATTAAACAAAAAAGAACAATAAAAAACATGATGTCGACTTAACAAATTATGAATAACAAAATCTGGAATATATATATAAAAACTCCTTGCAAGACCTACTTAAACTTATTAGTGGTAACCTGCCACTTATCTAAAAAGGTCATGGTCTACATCCATGTAAAAAAAATGGCAGAGTGAAACTGGTTGGAACTCCAGCAAGCTCGAAAACTCTTAACATTTAGTTAATTTTAATTTTAATGTAAGTGAAAAGCAATAATTAATAGCAATAGTTTTTAAAAGAATTATAATATTTAATTTATCATTTAAAAGGGTCTAAAATGTAATAAGGTATTCTTATTAAAAGTCTTTGATTTAAAACACGAACAAGTTTTAATTAATAAATGAATATTAAAGTTATTATAATAAAGATATAATTCTTCCTTATAAAACTTTCGATATAATAATTTATCCTTTTATTTAAAAGTAAAAAGAAATAAAATAATTAAAATTTTAAAAGTTTGTACACTATTAGTTTAATATCTTGTCTCGTTTTAAGACAAAAATAGAAAAATCAATGATTTAGAAATAAGATACTTACAAATATGCTTAATAAATAATTTAATTGCTTAATTGTATTGAAATAAAGTCAGTAAAATTAATTGAGTTATTTTATTTAAAAAGTTATAGAAGTAAGTTATAAAAATTAAAATGGAGAAAAAAGAAAAGCAATTTACTAAAAGTATTTTTTTAAGAAAACTCTTAAGAGCGAGAAACCACATTTTAGGAAAAGTACCTCTACTTCATTTTAAGTATGAAATTCTGCCCAACTTATGCTACTAAAAGCTTATAAATAAGATCAGTTATGACCAAAGTAAAGGTATTTTTTTAATATTTTTTAGACTAAGTCCTCACTGGTCACACTTAACCTGTTTACTCGGTAGCCATATCAAGTGACATGAATTGAATTGTATCAGGTTAAGACTATCCTGAAAATTCGATAAAGATCTGGAATTTCCAGAATGGTACTCTTCAAAGAACTATAACGGGACATACTTCATATGTTGAATCGGTAGTAATCTCCCCAGACTCTAGCTATGTAGTATCAGGATCTGCTGATAAAACCATAAAGATCTGAGACTTATAGACTGGTGCTCTCATAAGAACTATAACAGGACATACTTCATAAGTTAGATCAATAGTAATCTCCCCTGACTCTAGCTATATTGTATCGGGATCTTCTGACTAAACCATAAAGATCTGAAATTTCCACAATGGTGCTCTCCAAAGAACTATAACGGGAAATACTTCATATGTTATATCGGTAGTACTCTCCTATGACTCTAGATATATTATATCGGGATCTAAAGATGACGCTATAAAGATTTGGGATTTCTAGACTGGTCAGCTTGTGCGAACTCTTACTGGGCATTCAGGATCTGTTTTATCGGTGATAGTGTCTAAGGATAATAAGTATATAATATCGGGCTCTGGTGACAAGACAATTAAGATATGGGACTTCTCTTCTAGTTAGTGTATTCGTACTCTTTAAGGTCACTCAAGTTACGTATCAAGTATTCAGTTAAGTGTTGATTCAAGTGTTATATTTTCCTGTTCATGGGATGAAACAATCAAGATCTGAAACTTTGAAAAGGGTGAGTGCATATAGACTTTGTAAGGGCATACTTCATATATAAATTCTATAGCATTGAGTGTTGATAATAGATGGTTGGTATCGGGAGCTAGTGACAATGCGATAAGAAAGTGGAGGATTTCGAGTTGAGTAACTTGCTATTTGACTTAATTAAATTTTATGATTAAAGATATAAGATATTGGCAATGCATTTAAATGAATGTTTAATGATAACTATGTTCTTTGTTATATGAAGTGTTTGTTTTTTATTTATTTATTAAAAGGTTGTATATTGTTAAATATTATTGGTTTAAAATAAAGGAAGAGTAATATAGATTATTGATATTAGTGAGGTATGTGATTTAAAGTGGTAATGTTTAAAAATATTAAAAATATAATTTTGTTAAATGAAGACGTAAAATAAATTTAAGTTTAATTTTATTCTATAAAATTTTATAGATTTATTTTTAGATTTTATAAAAATTTCAAGTTAAGTAAAAATTTTCATTTTTTTTGTGGAGTAGTTAAAATATTATTTGTACTTGCAAAGTTAGTTTATAATATTGATTATAATTTAAAAAATTTTATTAAGAATTTTATTTATTTTACTTTAAATTAAATTTTGTTTTTTATTAATTATTATTATTAATTATTATTAAATTTTAATATTTAATTTCAACATTTTTTGTTTTCGACTGGGAAAAAATATTAGAAAATAAGTTTTATTTATCTTTCAGGTTTAAAGCTTAAATTTCATGAAAATAAAAATTTTTTTTGCTCAGCTTTTATACTACCAAAGATTTTCGGCACGGAATAAATTTTTTGATTTGAAAATTTTGAACAAAAATTTTTTTTTTTTAATTTAAAAATATATTTTTGATAAGGTTATTTATTTTTGAAATTATAAAAAAATTATTGTTTATGTTTTGGAAAAAAATAAAATTTTTAATTTTGAAATTCTTTTCGAGTAAATGAAAAAATTCGCTTTAAAAATTTTTAATGTTATAAGAATTTACTTAAAGGAAAAGGATCTCAAGAAAAAATGAAATATAATTAAATAAACCATGAAATCGTGAAAAAATTATCCTTTTTTCGCTCTGATTTATACGCTACAGAAGATTTTCGGAATAGATAAATCCTTTTCTTAAAGGGATAGAATTTTAAAAGATTTGAAAAGTTTTTTAAATGACTTTTAAGAAGTAAAGATAAAAAAATAAATGACAATTTTAGGAAGAAACAAAATCAGTAAAAGCAATTTTTCTATAAGAGGGCTTAAAACTAACTTTTTAATAGATATTGCGAATTTTTAAAATAACTAATCAAAAAGAACTAAAAAATATCTTTATAAAAATATGATCAATCAAATAGAAAAAATGAGGTACAATACATCTGTAATAATAAATTTTAGACCAATTTACAAAAAATCTAAAAAAAGTAATTAACAAGGATCTAAATAATATATCTAGCCTAACTATATAAAATATAGAAACGAAAATTTATTAATTAAGTTTAAAATATTCCGCTTTATTATAATAATTAGAAAAACATTAAAAATCGAAAAGATGAGTAAAAGCGCTTTGAAAAGAGCTTCTACTACTAACTATCTGTTTTTATTTTGCGAAAAGATGTTAATTTAGAAATAAATAAGTTTTTAAGAAAAAATTGCTATATTAAGTATTTTTTCTCTTCAAATTTTTTTTAATTTCGTAATTTTAAAGGAATAGTTTAAAGACCTTTCTGATTTTAAGCAACTTGAATATATCTACTATGTAAATAGAAAATTGATTTTAATTATTAATTTTAAATATAATTAAAAAGATGGTGGGAGCTGAGATTGACCTTCTGAATCATACTTTCTGGTTTTATGGCTAGGAACAAGTTCCTTTCCTGTCGTTGAGAAAGTCCCTGGTCAAAGTCAACCTTTGCAAGGGAACGCCTTCCTCTTGATTATCCACTCCTGGTAGGGGCTTGAAGCCTGGCTGCCCATAGCGATGGAGCTCCCTGGCAGCTGCTTTTCGAAAGCAACAGGATATCCCCGTTATCCCATGAAGGGAGTGTTGGGGTCGTTAAACTGCAAGAAGTTGCAGTCCAAAAACTCTTTTAGTTTAAAATTAATTAATTATTAATTTTAAAATTTGAATTTCTAATGAAGCTATTTTATTAAAGTTGAAAACTTAAAAAAATTGATTGATTATTTATCATATAAAAAGCATTTGCTAGTAAACTATATAAATAATTTGAATATATAGCAAAATAATAAAAATCCTCACTTTCTTGTAAATTATCTTATATTTCCATCTAAAATAAGAACAAAATTATATTCTAATATTAAATAATACGAATTACCAAAATTAAAGTGTAAATAATTAAGAAATCAATATAGTTTTCATTATATCAAAAAAGGTTAAAAGCTTTAATCTTTTGTATTAATTAAAATAATATACAAAGTGTAAGTTAATAACTATTATAATTATATCTATAAAAAATGGGAAATATTTCGTACAATATAAAAAGAAACATATATAGCATAATAAAAAGCAAAGTTTCTACTAAGCCGATAATGCTAATAGCCACAATTTCATAAATGATCTTAAAAATGAGCTATTTTTTGTTTTATTTTAAATTATTAGAAAACTAAATTATAATTTATAATTTAAGCATTCCTTTAATAAATGTTTGCTTTATGATATCAACTGAACATTGCTAGATATTTAAAGATAAAAACTTAATTCTTAAAACAATTCTTTTATAAGATAAACAGTGATAAGATGATATTATAGCTTAAAAAGAAATTTTTTTCCTGCAAATTGATTTATAAAACAAAACTTAATTTTATGTGAGATTAATTGAAGATGAGCAAGAATTTGAGGAAATAATAAATAAATAGGTTATAAGATGCAATAAATCTTCAAAAATATTTAGAATCTTTCCTGCAAACTTATCTAGAATTCTTTTAGGTAGATTAAGATAATCTTTAAGTTTAATATGAATTTATCAAAAATAATATCCAATACAATGCTGATTAAACATCAGGATCCTTTATTCGAGACTCAAGTTATAACAATTTTCTCTAGATCTTACTAAGAAATATGTAGGCCTAAAAGGGCTAACTCAGTATATAAAAAAGCACATATTATATATGGAAGAATAAACTAATAAGTAACTAATCTTCATGAAACAGCGAAACGACTTTGGAAAGACTTCAAGTCTAACTTGTGAAAGTTTAAAAAATAAAGCAAAAAAGAAATTTTTACTTCTAAATGGAGATGCTAAAGAAATATTTTCACATACTAAGAAAATTAAAAACCTTAAAAAATAAATTAATTGAACTTTAATTAAGAAATCAAAAAAAATCCATTGATTCATGGGAGAATTGCACTTTTAACAAAAATTCTAATCTAACTCAATAATAAATAAATCTTAGTAATTAAAAAATAGATAAAATATAAGATAGTATTTAAGGAATTAAAGATTATCCACTCTCGTATTTGTAAGGATTTGATCTTTTTACCATACAAGAAAATACAGGAGATTATAAAAAAAATTACGAATGGAAAAGCAGCTGTTTCAGCTTGAATAAAAGGTGAATTTCTGAAATATAGTGGATAATATTTGTTAATAATTCTTCACTCTTTTCTGAATAGTATGTTAAAATTTGGAAAAATCCCTTAGGAATTATATGCATTGGCGGTAATTCCAATATTTAAAAAAGGAAATAAAGATGACTGGAAAAACTGACTACCTGTCTCTCTTATTAATATTATTATAAAACTATATGATAAAGCTTTAACAAAAAGACTATACAATCTGATTTATTAGAGAAATTTGATTCACCCTTCATAAATGGGATTTATAAAAATTAGATAAAAAACTTAATAAATTTGAATAATATAACAAATAATTGATAACTATTGGAAAAGTGCTAAAAGTAATACTAAATTGATAGCAACACTGATAGATGATGAAAAAATGTTTAACTCAATAAAAAGAAGATTTTTGTTTGATTAACTTAAGAGAGTTAAACTACCACTTGGAATAATAATAGCCTTAGAATCTTTTTACATAAACCTAAATTCTTCATTTAAAATAAAGGAAAGAGCACCAGAACATTATAATACAACAATGGAGTTATGTAAGGAAGTTCGCATGGACTAATTTTAGCACTGTTGTATTATGATATAGTAATTAGATATTTGGAAAGTAAAAGTACCTAATTGGAATTTAAATGCCAGGGTTGGAGTATTAACTTTACATGCAGACGATGAGCAGATGGTCTGATTCTTCTTTCCAAAACTTCAAAGTAGATGCAGGAGTTAATAAACGAAACAAGTAAGCATTTTTACATAAATTCACTTAAAGATCAATGTTATCAAATCTGAATGCATCTAAATTTTAAAGAAACATTAGAAATAATAAATCTTAAATTTATGATTAGATAATTAACCAATTATTTAAAAGGAACTAGTTACATATTTAGATGTAATGCTACATCAGAAGAAGAATTTAATCCTTATTGTAGAGAAGTCGCGATCAAGTATTTAGCTGCAATGAAAAAAGCTGTTTTTTAACTTATAAGATATAAGAATGTGACTTCTTGACATTTTAAAACTTTATGCAGACTTTTTATATTACCTAAAGCAGAATATGGAGAGAACTAGTATCATGGTGTATTCAGAAAGGAATAACTGGAGTTTTGAATAGAATTGAATCAAATATGAGAATGATTTCAAGAAAAGCATTTTAAGCAACAACTTCAACATCAACAAGTTATATTTCATAGATTTAAACTGGTTATCTTTCAAACACATTATGGCAATAAAGTTTTTTAAATTCTATTATAAAATTAAATAAGAAAGCATTGATTTTTCAACATCGACAATAGGCTCTCTTTTCATTACCAACTGAAAAAAAAGGATTTCAATGCTATGATCTAGTTTAGCAATTATCCAACCTCTATAGCATCGACCTGTAGAATTCCAATATTAGTACAAATTAAAAAATTTTTACTAAATATAAAAAGACAAAATACAATAATATTTCTATAATACAGCTACTCAAAAGTTTAAGAGAATGAAAAAAGCTAAAATATATACTAAGCAGTTTAGTAATCTTAACCAATTTCCAGTAATTATTTACACTAAGTTGAACAAAGAATTTAGAAAAGAAATTATCAGTATATATAAACTTAGAACCCAATCTTATAATTTTCGAAAAGATCTTTAAAAACGTCATTATCCTATTGATAATCCCTATGTATGTATGGAGATTTTGATACATTTGAGCAAATTTTTAAATGTATATACTATTCTTATATAAGAGATTGAGAATTATGACTTAAGACACTTTTATAATATATGATTAAGGACTTATAAACTTCTTTCCTAAGTCTTATTTTGGGATATTTAGATTTATAAATAAAAATATTTTACAAGAAACTTATATCCAGAAGATTAGAATTATTAGAAATGGAAAAAGGGAAAATGGAAAAATAAAAGAGAGACTATAACAAGAGTAATTAAAAATTGATGAGATCAAGATTATAATTAAACAAATTTAAAAAATTTACTAATGTCTTATTGAAGGAAGCAATTCTTGCAGTTATAGATGTCGAAAAATTATTTTAGTTTAAAATTTAATTTTAAATAAACAGTTTTATACAATAACTCTTTTATTAAAGTGAAATATTATTACTAAATAGCTTTAATTTATACCATTCATTTTTATAAATAAATATTAAAATTTAAGTTCTAAAAACTAATTAAATTGCTAATTAAGCCATTTAAAGAACTCTTTATTAATTAATTAAAATATAATATTTTCAATATTTAAGAATATTGAGACATAGTTGCAATAAATATAGCTTAGACTATAAATATTACAAATATGTTGAAAGATAAAAGTTTGTAAATGTCAATCAAGCTTCTTCTTGTTCTTTATCTATCATATATTTTTATTTATTTTCTTGATGAAATTTGTCTTTTTTTCCTTCTAGAAACTCTTCTAAAAGCTCATCTTGTATTTCAAACATTTCAATACACTTTTTCAGTAATTTAGAATGAAAATTTTTGATTAATTTGTCTATTTTAGGAATTGATGTTTTGAAAAATGTTTGTTTATATAGTTTTAGTCATAAAAAATTAGTTTCTTCTTGTCTTTTTCTTTAAAAGCTTTATGACTTTCAAGTTCCTCAATAATATCTGCATAGTATTAGCAATCAAAAATATGATCAGTTTCATCAAAGTCTTAGCCACATAAGCAAATAATGCTATATCTAACGTTAATGTGGTGATTACTAAGTTCTTATTGAAAATTATAAGAAAAAGTCCTCAGTTTATAGATAGAAATAGTCTCTCTAATATAGTGTTTATTATATTTGGTATAAGTAATTTCAGGAAATACACTTTAATTATTTTCTATTTAGTCTATAATTCTTTTTACTGTTGGCATAAGTGTATTCCTAGAGAGACATTCCATTAAGAATTTATGCTTTATTTTTTATTCTGTGAGCTTATAAAAATCCATCTTACTCTAAGCATGTGACATGTCAAAATTATACAAATCGATACATTTCTTTATATGTTTCTAGTATGGTAAATTAAATTTAGTACATTTTTCTAATTGAAAAGCAGTATCTGAGTTAGGATTTTCTTTGCTATATTACATTAATTTTTAATAAAAGTGCATTAAATTTTTAGTTGCTATATGTGTAAAAGGAAGCCAGTTAAGGTCAATAAAGCATGACTCATTGAATGTGAATTCTTAAGATATAAACGCCTATCTTGAGATAAGTCTTTATGATTTTGTTATCTTGTTTTTTATTCCTTTAATTCCAGAAATAGTAGCTCACGGAGTAATATCACTTCCATATTCAACTTTAGGCAAAATAAAAGTTCTGCAAAGAGTTTTGAAGCTGATAGGGGATACTAATCCATATTTAGAAAGTATTGCAGTAGCTTTTTAAATAGCTACTCTGTATTTGGTAGCTACTGCTGTACAATGTAATCTGTAATTTTACTTTATTCCTAACTAATATCCTAAATAGGTAACTTCATCTTTTTAAGCAATTTGAATCCCATTGAGCTTTATATTAATAGAAGGTTAACTTTCTTTTCATTTATTTTTCAAGATTTCTATTACTTCACATTTGTCTACATTAATTGTAAGTTTTACTCAATCAAAAACTGTAGATGTAGCTTGTAATAATTTTTAGGCATTTTTCTAGGAAGAAGACAATTGGATTAAGTCGTCAGCGAAGGCTCGTACTACGAAAGTTTTAGATAATATTTGAAATCTTAATTTTTTCTGATTATCTTCTAAATATCTTATAACAATATCATAGTATAAAATTGCAAGTACAGGTGCATGGCTACTTCCTTATAATACTCCATTGCTATATTTAATTGTTCTTGTAAGATATCCATCAATTTCAAACTTACCCTATACATTATCGTAAAAAGATTCTAGTGCCAATATTAGGTCCAAAGGTAGCCTAAGTCTTCTAAAATGATCAAAAAGTAATTTTCTAGATATGCTACCAAACATTTTTTCACATCTATTAAAGTAGCAATTAATTACTTTTTATGGGACCATCTACGATGCAAGTCTATAATTTACTAAATAGTTCAAATTTGTTAAGTAGTGGAACGTTTACGAATAAATCCAAATTAGGCTGGATGTAAAATGTTTCGTTCATAAATATAATTATAAAGTCGTAATGTCAGTGCTTTATCATAAATTTTAAGTAGACAGTTCAATAAAGCGATAGGTCGTCAATTACATCAATTACTTTTGTTTCCCTTTTTGAAAATTGGAAGAATGTTTATTTTTTTCATTGCATTAGGTATTTTAAATGTTCTAAGCATGTTATTAATGAAACTTGTAATAACTTGATGCAAATCTTAACCTCCATATTTAATAAGTTCAGCTTTTAGACCATCATTACCTGTAGCTTTATTATTTGCAAGCTAAGATATAATTTTTTTAATTCAAATCACGTAAAAGAGGCGTATTTTATAAATGACTTAATTTTTAATTTAAGATAAAAGATTTATTTCTAAATATTCCCTCTATTTTTCTATTTGATAAGTCAAATTCTATCTTACTTATTTTCGAATGTTTATCAAAAACGTTAGTTTCTCAATTTTCAATAAATTGCTGATGTTAGTTAAAGTTAAAATTAATCTAATTAAGAATTTTAGGGTTTATTAGATTTTTAGCTTGTTTAAACATTATTTAAGCATTTTTCTTAAGATCTTTATGTTTTTCCTTAGCTTTTTATTATTTTCATTTCCAAAATTTGTGGAGATAACTCTTATAAGATTAAATTTTAAGCTAGTAAAGTTTGGTAATTTCTTAATTATGACGTCCATACAAAGCTAATGCGTTCTAATATGCAATATTATCCTTTTTTGCTTGAACAAATAACGTAGCTAAGTAACTTGGCAATATATATTACTAAATTAAAAAGTTTAAATTGGAGTTTAGTGAACTTGGAGGACTTTCAACCTTGTGTTCACAGGACCAGTTTGATAACCTGGCTGGAACCAGCTCCCTTCAGACTCTTTCTTCAGTCGCCTTGGATTGTGTACCACTTCGGTTTGTAGATTTGACCTCCTGAAGGATAAAATTAGTTGCAGAATTCTCGTCTAATCTTATCCTGATATTAGTACTATTATTTTTCTTATTATTTTCTATTCCAGTACTATTATTTAATTAATTTCAATTTCTAACATTGTCTATATTTATGTCTAGTTTGTTTGCATACAAAACATCTTGGTTTATTCCTAATTCATTTCTTGTCTGGACTCCTCGGTAAATTAGTAGCTCCTTCTATGTCCATTGGATCTTGAATTGTCCTAACTTTTAATTCCTACTACTGTTGCTATTTGCTGTTCTCTTCAAGTACAGTTGTTCTCTGCTGCAGCAATCCCATTTCCCTGAAGAAAGTGTTTTGCTCTCGATCGTAGACTTCCCAGAAGCTTTCCTTCTATTCCTTGAGCTCAGTAACTTGATTTTTTAGAGTTCTATTCTCTAATCGCAGCCTCTTTACTTCCTCCTTCAGGTCAGAGAATGCGACTAAAATTTATGCCTGTTCTTCCTGGAACTGTGGCATCGCAAACTCTCGCACGGCTGCTGCTTCTTGCGTCTTCAATACCTTTCTAGGTCTTTCCTCTTCAGTTGGTGTCATTGGGGTAGCCTTTTGGCGCTTTTATTCTATCTTTTAGGTTGGCCTGGAAGTTCCTAGTTGAGTCTATTATTCTTGAAGGCTTTGAGAAGAAGATTATTTTTAGGAAGATGATGTGTGAGTTAAAGATAAGGGTTCTTACTTTCTCTCCCCTTTTTAGGAGGTGGTATAAAAGCCTTTCTTGAACCCTTCTACCATTTTTTAGTATTAGAGGTACAAATCTAAAATAATCGAGACTTATGATAGAGAAGACCCAAGCAAATTGATACTTTTATTTTACATTAAACTTTTAATTCGTAATAAACCAAGTAAAAGTGAAATACATTAATTAATTACTATTATATAAGAAAACATTAATATTTTTTAGAATTTTTAAATAATAGAAATGTTTATCATTGGTTTATTAAGATACTTAAAAATTAAGGCATATTTATTAGATTTTAGTTTTAGGTAACGAAGTTTCCATCATACTTTTACTCTTAATAGTTCTCTTAATGGATATAAGATATTCTTCTGTTAAGTTTTCGCGAACTGGGAACATCATGTAATTAATACATATTTCATGATCATAGAATTCAAGCCCCCAAAGAATATAATCATCCAGTTGAATAGTCTTCAAGAGCTTAATCCAACTAGGAATCTCTTTAAGGCTTTAGATATAATAAAGCATTACATTTTTTTAAGGTATTCTTTTGGATTATTATATAAGTTACCTTTTAATTAAAAATTTATCATAATATAAATGACTATGGAAAAATATAGCTAGATATGATAAAATTTGATTATAAGCAAAAATAGTTTAATAATACATTTTTTCTAATAGAATTTTTATATAGGTACAAAATTGAAATTAAGATACTTTACATTGGGCTTAAAACTTCCCCTTGCTTATTTTAATTTTTTCAAATTTATCAACTAATAAAAATTATATTTCGAGTTTCTTATGGAATAAAATATCATTCTTAGTGAATAAAAAGCAAATTTTTAAAAGAAGTAATTATAAATCTATATTAAAATAATAAATAAGTGTAGATAAATCACTATTAAAGCCAGCTAAAAGAAACATAAATTAAAATTAATTATTTACTAGAAAGCTTTTTAATATTTAAAGTTAAACTAATATAAGTAACTTAATGCTGGCACTAATTTTAACTTCTCCAATTCTTAAATTCTTTTATTAATTTAATTCTCTTTTTATTATTATAATGTTGATTAATTTATTTTAGTTACTTTTTAGATTTTATTTTTCAATGACAATGATAATTTGTAAATTAAAAAATAATGAAAACTAAACATATAAAATTATGAAATATTAAATCAAAATTAGTTTATTTTCTTTTATGTTTTCATCTTTCATCCTAAATTTTTTCTTCTTCTCTCATAATCTGCTAGGAAGATATTTATTCTAGCTGAGTAATGTCATTATAAAAAAATTCTAATTTTTCATTTTCAAAATTTTAACTTTTTCTGCTTTCCTCAAAGGTTTCCTAAAATGCAAATTAAATTCCCTTCCATTATTTTTAGTAACTACATTAGTTTTGTAGAATATTCCTTTTTAAAATACTAAGACTACTTTAAATTTATTTTATATCATATTGAGAGGATAGATTATTATTTGATGATTCATCTAAATCTTATAAATAGATAGCTTCTTATTCCCTTTAATTATTAATGTCTGATTCTTAATTTTCTGGTTATTTCATTTCTACCTTTATAATTTTAGTACGGTTTTCATCATTTCTACTAAAGAAAGAAAAGTTATCTCAAGGATCTTTAATCTTGCTGAAAAATGTATTGACTTGCTTGGTTCAATAATCCTTTTAAGTCATTGTAAAATTTTATACAGTTTGCTAGTAAAGTTCTATTAAGCTTATATCAAGTAAAAGTAACCATTCTACTTGCTTTAGTAACTGAGGAACCTCTTAATCATCAAACCTAGAGAATAAGAGCTTAGAGCGTTTATTGTATTGATCTAAGTCATAAAACTAGGTGTCATTTAGCTTTTATTTAGATTAATTCTTCAATTTAAAAATTTTGCTTATTTAAGTCCTTAACTTTAAGAATCTTTCTTTCCCCTTCTTTTATTCATTCTCTTTGCTACTTCATTTATTTATAATTTCATCTAATTAAATATGCTTTTTAAAGCGGCAAAAGCGTAAGTAAATGTCTAAAGTTTTATAAGAAGCCTGATACCCAATTTAAATGATTAACGACTATATTCAAATTAGTAAAAAGTAGCAGTTTACTAGTATCAAAGAAAGGAAAACTAAGTAGTCTATAACTAAGTAGCTTTCACCTGAGTTGAAATAAATGCCTATAAATAGTATAAAACTTGAAATTGCTAGATAGCTAATTTCAAGTTTATTTAACTAACTATTGATATAGGGCTTAAATCTAAGCTATAAGTAAATACTTGAAGTTAAAACTATAATTAAGCATCAGTATTAAAACATAATGGTATTCTTTTATAGTAAAACAAAGACAAAGCTAATTCCAAATTTTTCATATGTCTTTACAAACTCTCAGAAGTAAAATTTCTCACTGTGCCCAATTGTTAAAAATCCAAACTGAGACTTTATTGCGATAGTTCTGATTGCTTTTCTATTCTTATATAGATATAAAGTAACTAAAAAGGGAACTAGAAAGCCATAGAGTAAAAGTGCTGGTAACGCATAAATGAAAATAAACTTATAATGAAATCCCTTTCAACATGCAATGCTAGTAAATTCATTTAGAACTGATGAATCATTAGAAATAGAATAGCAGCTGAAGACACTAAAAATCTACATCATTAACTTAGTAAAGATTTAGAAAAAACTAACACTCAACACCGTAATAAAAAATGACTTATTAAAACGCTTCCATGATATTACAGTTCATAAAAGAAGAGTCAAAAACGAAATTAAAAGTATTAAAAAAGGAAGAAAAATATTTCCAATTACTGCATAATAATACTTATTGTCTTAACTTACTTAAATGCAATCGAACTTGAATATAGATTGGGTAACAGCAAGATATTATTCATTTATATTAAAAAAATAATCGAAATAATTCGGCCAATCAAATTTGAAGTTAAAAATTAGATTGGAAAAATAAATGTAATTAGTAAAAATTTTGAAATAAACTCCATAATACTATTCCTACTCAAAAGCTGATTTTAGAGTTTATTTCACTAAATAGATTATAAAGCATATAAATATCACTATTATAATTGAATTCAATATTATTATTGACTTAGTACTTTTACATTTTTCACAATTATTGTAATTGTTTTTTTGTCAACCTTCTTAACATGTATCACAAAGAGGACCTGTGTAACCATCTTTACAGCTTCCTTATCACTGTATTTCTTTTCTATAATTTTATTTTGCAATCTTACCAGTGATTTAAAAATATTTGGAAATATAACTTTTATTTAAATTCGTACCCAAACATGCTAGGTATTTAGGACATTTATGCATTACTTCAGAAGTAAAATTTTCTCTTCAATACCCAGATATTGGCACAACTAAATCTCAACCATAGCATTTTGCTCCTTACATACATTCTCTGCAAGACTTATCACATATATTAAACGAATATTATCTAACCCTTAATCACCTTTTTTAATAGCATCTGATTAAAATTATAGTTAAACCTGACTTCCTGGTTAAGCTTTTACTATTATATCTCTAATTGTGAATGCTCCTTACTCTGACTATATTCTAGTTTTACCTGATAATTCTGCTTCATCTGAATATATAGAAACTAGTGATTAGTTATCAGTTTTTACTACTTAACCAAAAATATCAGTTAAATAAATTTAGCTTTCAGGTATTTACATTCCTGGTATTTAATCTAATAGTTTTCTTTCTATTTTTTCACTTTAATAGCATTAAGTTATTGAATCATGTTAAGAAACATTATCAAGTTTATATGGAAAGGCAGCTAGATGATTCCCATAATGCCTTATTATGTTTAAACAAAGAGCATATTTCTTAACTAGTAGTATTAGGAATAAAAATAGGTATAGTATCTTGAATAGAAATGGCACCTCCTTGACTAATTTAACTACTGATAGTGTTATTAATAAAAGTATTGTAAGTAATTTGATAACTGCATTATTATTAATCTTCACATATTAGTCTTAAAGCTCCTCCTTTAGTAATATATGGTTCAATACCATTTATTCTATTATTATAGAATTAGCTAAAATAGAAACTTATATTAGCATTTACAACATACCCTACTCCTCCTTCTTTTGCAGCAATACAGTTTTCAAACTTACTATTACTTATCAAGTTATGATTCTATTAGTTATCATTTAGGATAGCAAAGCAAGAACCTGATATTGCTATTTGATTAGAACAATAGCAATTTACATATTCCTTTAAAGTACATCATTCCATATTCATTTAGCAGCTTTTTATATAAATTATAGATCGATAAAGTTAAGCTTCTAAAGGAACTATTTCAAATCATTAGGTGAGATTAAACAGCAAAAATGCTACCTTATTAAGCGTTCATGTTTTCGAAAGTCACTGATGATAAATATAAAGAAGAATTAGCTAGTTAAATTGCACTTCCATACTCTCCTTTACTATCTTTGAATTTAGAATTAAATACTTCTATTTTAGAATCTAAATCACCTAAAATATAGACTCCTGAATAAGCACTCTAATTTTCAAATGTTGATCATTCAATTTTAACTGTAGAATCTCAGATCATGATACCTGAAGTCATTTCAGATGCCTTGTTTGAACCAATTGAAACGTTTTTAAGTTGTAACTAACTTTTATAAATGAATATTAAAGAATTTTATCCAAAATTAGTATTAATAGAAGTATTTTAGATTATACTTGCTGCTTCACTCTATGAGGTTCATAAACTTATTATACCTAAAGATAAAGCAGTGTTATTAAAGATATTTGAGTTTATTATTGTAAATTACCAACTTTAGCCGTATATAAAAGCTCCATCAACTGCTTAATTATTAAAAAAACTAGAGCTTAAGGTTTTAAATTAGCTCCTTTATTAGAAGTAGCCTACTCCTCCTATTGCTGAAGCAACATTTGAATTACATATCATATATTAGAATGTTAAATTTGAAGCTAAGAGGTAAAAGACAGCTCCTTAACTTGCTTGATTCCTAGTGAAGTTAGAGTTTATAATTTGAATATAAGAATTATCTGCTTTTACAATTCCTCCTATGCTTGCATTATTTTAATAACCATAAATTTATTCCAAAAATACTTAAGATTATTAAAATTAAAACACTCCTCCACTCTAGGCTTTATTTTTGAAAAACTAGCATTTTTTTATTTAAATAAAGTCTTAATTACCTTCAATTATACTTCCTGAAAAATTAGCTTCGTTCTCTATAAAAATACTCTCAGATAAACTATAATTAGAAAGCTAAGAGTATATAGAAGCTCCTTTATATCCTTTATTACCTTCAAAGTATGATAAGCTAATGTTTGCTTTAGCATATTTAGCAGAAATCATTAGACCTTATTAAGCCATATTCTTTATTATTGAACTGTTCTATAAAACAAAATTTTGGTTGAAAACTTCAATTAAAGATCCAATATCAATAACATTTTATTAAATTAAAGAGTTTTAAATGATTAGGTTTACATTTTTGGTTTCTATTAATCCGTAGCTTGCATTATTTTATAGGAATGTAGTTTTATTAATAGTTAGTTATTATATTGAAAGTGAGTATATTATAGAAATAGCTTTATTATTTCTAAATCAACTTTCTTTTATTATTATATTATCTGATAACTATGTCTCTAAGCAACTTCCTCCATTCCCAGTATTTTCTTCAAACCTTATTAAATATAACCTTATATTACTTTCAGTCAGATACATAATCGATCCTTTTTGTGCCTAGTTTTAAATTACTAAGCTTTCTATCAACTTTAAATAAAATTAAGACAAGTAAAAAGCAACTCCATTCTTAGCATTATTATTTCTTATACTACCATTTTCAACTTAAATATTACTTTGTATACCATATGCAAATCCTCCGTACTCTTAAGCTATGTTTTCTACAAAAGTGCTATCATAGAGAGTTAGATTTGATTAACTTAAGTAAAAGCAACCTCCAAATATGGTTTTTATTTTTTAAGCTGCTAAGTTCTAAATAACTAAGTTACTTTGCTCTGAATATATTAATCCTCCTTCTCTTTCTGCAATATTATTATGAGATATTATGTCTTTTAATTTAATTTATGATGATAAGCAATATATAAAAGTTCCTCTTTAAGCTCAGTTTTCTGAAATTAAAATATCTGAAAAATATGCATCAATTTGATTCAAATAAAAGATTCCTTTTTCAAAGGCTTTATTATTCTTTATTTATATACTAGATAAAGTTACTTTTATATTCTCAAAATAGGCTGCACTTCCTTATGCTGCTGAGCTATTTGCAAAAGAGCAGTTATAGATATTTATAATTTAGTTTTTAAGGATTTATATATATAAATCTCCTCCACTTTAGGTAGCTTTATTATTAGTAAATATAGAGTTTTTCAGATTACTTATAAGAGACATAGAAGAATACATAAATCCTCCACTATCTTTAACTGCCGCATTTTCTACTGCATTTATGAACTATATCTATTATATTTAAGATTATTAAAGAAAAATTGCTCCTCCAAAATAACCATCTGCTTTATTACCTGAGAATAAGCAATTTTATATTGTAGTGATATTAGAGCCAATAATACTGAGTGCTCCTCCATTTTTTTAGGATTTATTTTTAATGAAAGTATTATTTTAAATTAGCTAAGCACTTGAGCTAAAAAAATAAATACTTCCTCCTTATTCTTCAACTTCATTGTATTCAAAAATATTATTTTCTATTGTCATTACTTAACTAAAGTAAAGTGATAACGAACCTCCAAAAATTGCTACATGTTCTCTAAATATGCTATAATTTAGTACTTAAAATTTTGATTCATAAGCATATAAAAAATTTCCACCTCTATTTGCTCCATTTTGATATGCAAATAAATTTGTTATTTACTTAATTTATGAATTGGTTGTATGAAATATTCCACTATTCTAATCTAAAGCCATGTTTTAGATAAAAGAAAAATTATAAATAAAAGAAATATTTGTTAAAGAAGCTCAAATAACTCCTCCTTAAAAGGCTTTATTATTCAAAAATGAATTATTGACTAATTAATCTAGAGATGAGTTTTAAAAATAAATGCATCCCCCATAATTTGTAGCGCTATTCAATTCAAATTTATTATTTGCTATATCTTTAATTTAACTGTCTTAAAATTATAAAACTCCTCCAATAAATCCCCAATTTTCTATAAAACTATTATTTTATATAAAATCAATTTAAGATTCTCAGGCACTTAAAAATCCTCCTGAGTAATAAGCAATGTTTTATTAAGCACTAATATTTGCTATTGTATTTATATGCGAATTTAATAATTATATTGTTCCTAATGATTTTTCAGCTTTATTTTCTATGAAAGAACTGTTCGAAATTTCAAAAACTTCTACTTTTATTCCGTAAATAACACTTCCATCTTAAGCATAGTTTTTTAGAAAAGTACAGCGAGTAATTAATCTTATTTAAGAATTTTCTATGTATATTGTTCCTCCATTCTATTAAGCTTCGTTTTATTCAAAAATATTATTTTAAATAATTTCAATTTAGCTTTCATTAATTGAATAAAAAGCGCCAAACATAGCTTAATTATAATAGCATTTATTTTTAATAAAGATACTAGCATTCGATTTTAAAAGATATAGGGATCCTCCTTCTTCTGCAAAGTTATTATAAAATATATTATTTGAAACTTCTTAGATTTTAGAATTCTCTACATAAAAAGCTCCTCCTTTATATTGAGCTGCGTTATTTTCAAATGAACAGTTTAAAATACTTTTTACAATGGAGTTTAAAATATAAAAGCTACCTCTGATAATAGAATCTTGCTTATAAAATCTAGAATCTTTTATATATTCACATGTTGAGTTTATTAGTTTTATTAAAGAATCAATTTTAGCTTAGTTTCCGACAAAAAAGCATTTTTCAATTTATGGACTTTTGTTTTAGTACGATTATATCAATTAATTATTTTATTGAAAGGTGACTTCTAACAAAAATGATGATGAATTTTACGAAATCAAAACAGTTTCCGTATTCTGTGTATTGTAGAAAAAATATGAGGATTTCAGTCATAATTTACTATCGATGTAGAAAAAGCAAAATTAGTCAATTATATTATTCTAAAAGATTGAATAACTAGCATTTAATTAGCTATTATAACTATAAATTATATTTTCTTTATTATGTTAAAATTAAGTATTATTTAGGATAACATCTGAATTATATGCTCTTATTATACTTCCTCTTTTCGAAGTTTCCATATGATGTATATAAACTTCATTAAGTTTTAATTAACTCAAATTTATCCTTAAATAAGTAAATTATTTTCAAGGGAGATTTTAAATTATTACTGTTTAGAATGAAACATAAGATTCCTATGATGATAAAAGATAAGAATTATTATATTCGCTACAATCAGAGGTCTCGCAGGTAAATTGAAATTACTGGTTAATGCCAGTAATTATAATATTTTTTAGTATAAATGTGTCTTTATTTTAATTAAAGGATCTTCAAAAAAAATGGTTCCTATTTAATCTTAATTTTCGCACATTGTATAAAAATCTGGTTATTAACTACAATTAAAACTTTCTATTTAAATTTTTTTAGAACCAGATCATTATTCTCCAGATCTTAAAATTTCGCAATCATCTATGCAAGTTGCACAAGAAAGACATTCCATGATATGCAAATATGGAGAAATAAATATATAATTCTAAATATCCACGTTCAAAAGATTCAGTACTTCTTAGATTGAAGTATAAGGAAAATTAATGGTTCCATTCTCCTAATTTAGTCCCAGATTTTTATAAATTTCAGGAGTTGTTATGAAGTAAACTGCATATTGCGACTCACAACTCAAAAAGAGCAGATAACCGATAATGGATAAAATAATAATCCTATTCCTCGAAGGCATTTTAAATTATAATTAAAATAAAATAAAATTTAAATATGCTACTTAACATTTGATTGGCTAATAATTTCTAACTATTATTAATTTAATCTAAACAAACTCAATTATCTTTATTTAAAACTATATGTTTAATTTTATTGTTTAGTAAATTTTGCTAAGCAAAACAATTCAAAATTAGAAATACATTTAATTTATGAATTTTATATCTAAAATAAATTTAGCTGATTAAATATTTGTTGATAGAGTGCAAAAGAAATAATAAAGTATTATTTATTTTAAATTAAAAGTTTCTAGTATCATTTAAAAGTATATAACAATGTATTTAAAATGCTTTACTTGAGATTAATAATTAATCTATTTTGCTGTTACCAAAATATGAAATAGTTGGTTTATAAATAATAAATAATTATAGTAACTATGTAAAATTTAAATAGTTATAACTAAGTACTAGGTAATTAAATTTTTTCTTTTGCAAGTCTTTATTTTTCATGTTGAAACAATTGTTTATTAATATTCTTTAAATTTTAAGTAATTTTTGTATACTTAATGGATATAATTTAAATTATTATAAACACAAGCAAGTATTAGGTAATTAAAGAATGGAAAAGATTTTCTAATTAAAATAAAAATAATGTATATTATAATTTCCTTACTATATAAATATATTAAATTATATAATTTCTGTGATTCTAAATTGAAAATACAAATACTTTTGCTATTTAATTAAAACTTATAATTATAAGCCTGAGTTTAAATTATGTATTATCTCTTTTCTATTGAGTAAAATTGTTAAATTAGATATATTAATTTTTTAAATAAGGTTCTCTAAGTTATGCTAATTAAGATTCTAAGTAATTTAATTTTAATTGAATAACTAACCAAAATTTAAATTCTTAAGTTAAACATAATTTATTATAAATTATATTTTTCTATTATTTTAACTTCATAAATAAACTGACTTTTTAATTTTGTTGTTCTAAGCTTCGATAAATTATCTTTAAAATTAATTAAGATTGTAAAATAAATATATAGCTCAATCATTTTATTTTCTAATGAATATTTACAGTAATAAATAAAATTAAATAATTAGTTATTTAATTAATAGTGATAATTGAAATTTAGTTAAAATCATCAAGATAATTTGGTATGATTTTATAAAATAGATTTAATATATTATTATTGCAAATGGACTTTTAACATTTTTATTAAACTTCATTTAAGTTACTTTTCTTATGGTTATGTATTAAGTTTAAACTTAAGGTTATTTAAAATCTTTTAGCTTTGTGTTCTAATTATAATTTTATGGATTGAAGCATTGAAAGGCTATAAATAGAATTTGATTAAGCTTTAGTTTTAAAGAAAAATAGATAATATAAGCATATTATTAGATTTTTTTTTATTAAGACTAAAATAAAAAGCATAACTTTAGATATTAAGAGTTTAAATAATTTAAGCTTATAATTAATTATTTTGAAGTATACTTTAAACATTTAAAATATTTATGGATAATTTTAAAAAGTTTTAGCATTAATAAATTTATATTTAGAATATTATTGTTCATTCTTTCTTAAGAAAATTCCATGGCTAAATGGATGATCAAAATATACTAGTAATTATTTGTAGAGTGTAAAGGGTAAATAAACAGATCTTCTATTAAGCACTGCAACTAACAATGAAATTACATCTGAATACCATTTTTCTTAAATTTGTAAGATTTATTTATTTATTTCAACTAAAAAAGTTTTTGAACCGGAAACTCCTTTCCGATTGCACGACCCAACACTCTCTTTTTATGGAATAACGGGGATATCCTGTTGTGTTCCAGACACAGCTGCTAGGGAACTCCATCGCCATGAGAAAACAGGCTTAAAGCCCCTACCAAGAGCGGATAATCTCAAAGACAGCGTTCCCTTGAGAAAATGACTCTGACCAGGGACTTTCTGAGCGAAAGGAACTTGTTCCTAGCCATAAAAGAAGAAAGTGTGGTCACAAGGTAATTGCGAGCTCCCACCATGTTTTAAATGATAATTATAACTTTAGATTGATATTAATTTAAAACTAATTTTGACTAATTTTTATTTTCCAAATGATTTAAATATGAAATGTTGTGAAAGAATAAAGTTCTGCTAAATAGCCCTAATCTTTAAGCACTTGCTTATGCTGTTTTAAGTAATAATTTGATTTATCTTGACTGATTGATTTATTATTTTTCTTATAAAGTGAAAATAAAAAATTGAGTAATATAATTTTTATAAATTATAATTTCAGAAATCTACTAAAATTCTAAATGAAATGATTAACAAATATATAAATATAAGAGCAGATTAATTTTAGAAATTAGTAGGACTATAGCATTTTTTTCATTAAAAGTATACAAGGAAATTATTTGTTTAGTTTATAATTAATTATACTATAACTTTAAACAAAAGTTAAATTTAAGAAGCAATAACCTAATATTAAATATTTAAAAAGAAATTAAAATAATATTCATCAAACTTAAAATAATTGAAGATTATCTTTAATATTTATATATTTTTTATATAATTAAATCAAATAATAATAAAATAATGCAAGTAAGCAGCAAAGTAAATTAGTATGCTTAATATGTGGATTATTAATTAAAATAACTTTAATGTATATATAAAATGTTTTTATAGTCAAATTATCTAAATTAAATTTAATGGTATTAGAAATTGAAGAACATTTAAAATTAGTTAGTTGCTTCATAAATGGAAAATATTTCTTTTGTGATTTAATATTATTATATTAAAATAAATTACTTGCAAGAAGTTGCTTATCAATCTGATTGTAAATATTTCTAAGAAATCTTTTTATTTAAAAATCTAACTTAAATTAATATAGAAAGACTCTAAGACATAAATTAAATTTATATGATATTTTGAAATAAGAAAGTATAAATATATTTAAATGATTTAACTAAATGATTAAGTAAGCTATTATTTTGATTTTACTTATTTTTAACTCACATTCTTCATTTTACTCTTTACTCTTTACTCTTTACTCTTTACTCTTTACTCTTTACTCTTTACTCTTTACTCTTTACTCTTTACTCTTTACTCTTTACTCTTTACTCTTTACTCTTTACTCTTTACTCTTTACTCTTTACTCTTTACTCTTTACTCTTTACTCTTTACTCTTTACTCTTTACTCTTTACTCTTTACTCTTTACTCTTTACTCTTTACTCTTTACTCTTTACTCTTTACTCTTTACTCTTTACTCTTTACTCTTTACTCTTTACTCTTTACTCTTTACTCTTTACTCTTTACTCTTTACTCTTTACTCTTTACTCTTTACTCTTTACTCTTTACTCTTTACTCTTTACTCTTTACTCTTTACTCTTTACTCTTTATTTCTTAATTTTTTTTCTTTTTTTTTATGATTTTTTATTTTTTCGAATTTATTTTTTTTTAATTTATTTTTATTAAATTTTGTCCTTTTATACATGGTTTTTTATTTTTTAAATGTTTTTAAAAGATTATTTTTTTTTTATCAAAACGATTTTGCTTATTATAAAGATTTACTTTTTCAATTTATTGTTAATTAATAATGAACATTCGTTATACAGATTAAAGATATTTATCTTGAATAATTGAAATGAAGATTTGAGCTGAGAATGTCCTTCGTGAAGACTTTTTCTGGTTTCACGGCTAGGAACAAGTACCTTTTAGTTTCGCTGAGAAATTCCCTGGTAAGATTCATTTCCTAGGTGACACTGTCTTTGCGATTATTCTCTCTTTGTAGGGGCTTTAAGCCTGTTTTCTCATGACGATGGATCTCCATAGTACCTGTGCCTGGAGCACAATAGGATATCCCCGTTATTCCATAAAAAGAGAGCATCCGGTTGTGCAAACTGAAAGGAGATTCTGGTCCAAAAACTTTTTTAGTTTAAATTAATTAAAGATAGTGATCTTGACAAATATTTTTTTAATATTTTTGTGGTTATTCTGAGCGCTTAATTAACAATTATTTTTTAATTATATTTTTAAGAGCATTTTTTATACGGATTTTTTCTTTTCTTTTTTTAAGTGAAATTCTTTGCAGAGATGCAAAAAGTTCGTCTATTTTTAATTTAATTTTGATTTGAAATTTCAAAACATAATATTATGTACTTATTTTATATTTTTAAATCAGAAATTTTTAGCTAAAAATTATCTATTCTGCTTATGAGAGGAATTATTAGTATTTCTTTTTATTCATAAGTACTAATTAAAACTATTGAATAGATTGTATAGCTTATTTTTTCTCATTTTAGATGTCACCTCTTTTATTTGCATAACTTTTTAGTTTAGTTAAAAAAATGTATTATTTTCAAATTTTTTGTTTCATTAGTTTCAAAGGTTTTTACGAAATTATTTATATTTTTCCTTGATTTTCTAATTTAGTTCAATTAAATTCAGATTAATTAATTAATAATTTTTATATATAAGAAGAATCTTTTTAATTTAAATAAGCATCTTGAGTACATAAAATCGAAATAAATTTTCTTATATATTATCCACTGTTCTCTATTTCTTGTCTAGTTTGGAACATATTATGTACAAGTGTTTTGAAATATCAGTATATAATTTTTCTTTTTTTAATGAATATAATTTTTAAAGTTTTAGTTCTAATTCAAGTCAGTCGTTCAATATTAAGGATTGTTTCTTTCTTAAAGTTTTTAATTTTGCTTTCTTACGATCTTTTATATCTATAAAATTATCCCTTAAATTTACTATAATGACTGTTTATATATATATTTTATCTTAGCATTGAGTTTTTTGATTATAAAATTTCATTCGAAGCCTAAAAAATCTTAGGTTAAATAAGAAATGATTATTTATAATATTTTTTAATTTTTAAACATCTTAAAAAAAGCAAAATATCGTTTTCTCATCTTTACTGTATAAAAATTAATTTTTAAAAGATGAGATTTCATTTTTTAATTTCAGATTTAAAACAGGGTGAACTAAAATATTTTTAAGAATAATTTGAAAAATCTACATATTTTATATTCTAAAAATTTTATTATGAGATCTGAACATGAGAAGTTATAAAAAGAATTCAAAATTTGTTTGAGTAGAAAAATTTCTGATAATATTTATTATTCCTAATTGTTAGTCATAAAAATGGATTTAAAGCGATATACAACTTTCTACGAATATTTTGCCAAAGGGTAAATTAAAATATAAAATTTGTCTATTGATAGTTTCAGCATTATTATGTAATTCTAACGAATATCTTTAATATTAGATTTTTTTAATTCTAATACGTTGTTTATTTGATTTTTCGATATATTTTTAAATCATTTTTAATTTTTAATTTTTTTATCATTAAAAAAAGTTTTGAATTAAGTTAGAAAAATAGTTTTATTTTAACTTTTTTTATCATGTTTATAAAGGTAATTTTTTTTAATTTAAATTATATTTATTTTTAATTTTTTTTAGTTAAGTAATTTGGTTTATTTAAAGAATTTGCTTACATTTTATTATCTTTATTATCTTTAATTTTTTTTTTTGTATTATTTCTATTATATATTTTATAGTTAGAATAATTCATATATTTAAAAAAAAAATCAATTTATTTTTATTTTTTATTAAGATGTATTTTTAAATTTTCTTGATTAGGAATTTTCGAAATTTTGTTTAATATAATTTTTTCTGAGATTTTTATATTATTTTACTATCTATTTTTATATAAATAATATTTTTATATAAAAGGTTTATACTTTATTACTTTTTAATATATTTTGCAGTTAAAAGCACATTACAATTTATTATTTTTTTTTAATTAAATTTCATATTTAACTAAATTAAATTTTAAAATTATATTAATTTAAAATAATTCTATAAAAATAATTATATTATAATATTTATATTCATCTTTTATTATTATTATTATTTAACGTATATATACGTGGATTTTGTTTAAAGGAAAAGTCTTTTAAAATTAATAATGTAATCTGAAATGTCCTAGAATGCTAAATGTCTTTAGTGTCAAGGAGATTTTAATAGGACGATGAAAATCCCAGTGTTGTTATCTTGCAAACACAACATATGTTATACCTGTGTCACTGATTAGTATTAGAAAAGTTAGGCAATCACATGTGTTTTCTAAAATTGCTAAAGAGTTCATAAGGTTCATCCTATAAATTTACAATAAGACACTTAGTTACTCAAACGTCTTGAACAAAAGAACCTCATGGGAAATATAACGATGTTATAGAATCAATCGTCAAGAGTTCGTCAAGCTTAAACTTTATTGGCTAATGTCTAAAATAGTTTATCTAGTAGTTGATAAAGCACGTGAGTACTTATTTGTTTAAGGAGAATATCAGCTTACAAAGACAGTTGATTTAGCAGGATAAGTAAATCTAAGAATAGTTGAGGCTTTTGAAAATCTAGAAATAGATGATGGACAAAAAAGGAAGCAGCTTGTAGTAGATCATTTATTAAGAATTTACTTAGAGTGAACAATAAGTTTCAAAATTGATAGCTGATGCTTAAAAGACCATCTAGAAGAACAATCAGGTATCGGTAAAGTTTTTGAGGAACTAGACTCTCGCAAATTTAATCTTACTTAAGTGATATAGGAAAATAGTTAATTAAAGAATGAGATGTAAAAGTTAAATAGTTAAATCTAAAATCAATAATAGCAGTTATCGTCTCTGCAAGTTCAGTTAAGCACATAGTAACAAGTAAAGCCTTAAGTGATATAGCCTTAGCAAATTCAATAACATCAAAATATCACTTAGTAGGCTAAGCTTTAGGACATCTAGATAACTATTGTATCGCCAAACAATAAAACGGTATAGTTATCAGTAAAATAAGAGACTACTATCGGTTAGATAAAGCAATAGATCAAATCATAAACTGGTTTATTACCTGACGGTTTGAGTATCGTTAAGAATGAGGTTATTTTGGATGACGGTTAAACAGTAGCGAGTTAAAAGTTGTTGAATGGTGAGAGATTGGAAATGGAATTTAGTAAATTCAAATTTAATTTTCTCCAAAAAATAATATAGACTGTAAATAGATTTTATAACTTTAATAAAGAGAAAGGTGAGTTTAAGATCTACTTTATTTAAAAGGATGTAAGTCTTAAATAATTTCAATTATAGGGAGTAAGGATTAAGTAAAATATTTAGATGGTAAGTTAGCATTTAATAATTTTTAGCATGTAAGTTTCATTTTAAATATTTCGCGATAAGATTGTAAGTATCGGTTTTAATAATTTACGATTAAAGGGAGTAAGCTAAAGTTTAAGGTGAAATTGAAGGGAGTAAGTTAAAGTTTAAGGTTAAAATGAAGTGAGTAAGTTAAATTTTAAGGTTAAAATGAAGCATGTAAGTTAAAGTTTAAGGTGAAAATGAAGAAGGTAAGTTAAAGTTTAAGGTGAAAATGAAGAAGGTAAGTTAAAGTTTAAGGTGAAAATGAAGCATGTAAGTTAAAGCTTAAGGTGAAAATGAAGATTGTAAGTTAAAGTTTAAGGTTAAATATAGATCGTAATGGTCTATTTTAGTATGTAATGTTTTTTTATAGGTTATTTTTCAGATTGTAATGGGTTTAATATTGATTTAGTTGGTAAGTGTTATTTTGCTGTTAATATAGAATGTAAGTTATTTGAAAATGAAGGGGGTAAGGAGGTTTTTAAATAAATTTTAGGATGTAAGGGATAATTCTATGTTATGTAGTGATGAAATGAGAGTGAAGGAACTTTAAGAACATATTAAAACTCTACTTAATTAAGAATTAAAAAACTAAACATTTATATTTATTATTATTATTTTCGTATATAGGTTTAAAGGTTAAGTAGCAAGTATACTTTAGAGCAGGTATTTATAAGTTTACTCTATAAGTAAGTGCTTTTTAAGTTATAATAATTTATATAATATTACAATTATTAGATAGTTTCTAAATAAGTATTTAGGATATACGTTATTATATATTTGTTTAAAATCCAGAAGTAGAGTTAATCTTAGAAAGAGGTTGGTAAAGAGTTGTTTAGAGAGTTAAAGAAATTGAGGTATATTGTAAAATGATAGGATGTAGGTGAGTATAGGTGGATAAAGTTTGTATTTGAATATTATTAAAAGGAATATCTTAAGTTTTAAAATTTAATTCATTTCTTAAGGTTTTAGCTGTAAGTATGCAATATTTGAGTTATTTTAGTTCAAAGTATTTTATATATTTTAGAATGTGAATATTTAAGTAAAATTAATATTTAAAAGAGTTTTCAGAATTCTATTTTAAAAAAGTTTTAGGGAGTATTAGGCATATAAAATTTTTTAAGGTATAATATTTGCTTATTTTTATTTAGGCTATTAAATTTTTTTTTAAGAATTAAGTTTAAAAATTTTTCTATGAATTAAATCTGATTTTTTTGTAAGTTATTTAAGATTTTTTTTCGAAAAATTTTGATCTATTAGAATTAGAAAGTTTTTTAATTAAAGTAGCATGTTAAAAAAGTAAAAAGGAATTTTTTTAGTATTATGTTAATTTATTTTTTTATTGCATTTGTTTCTTTTTATTATTTTTAATATTTTTATTCTTTGAATTTTTATTTCTGGTATCAAAATTTGCAAAAATTTTATTTTTGTTTTTTGCTCAGCTTTTTACACTGCAAGAGATTTTCGGGACGGAATAAATCATTTTCAAAAATTTTTATGTCTGCAAATATTTTTATCTAAGAAAATCATTTAAAATTTAAATTTTTTTTAGAAAAAATGAAAAATAAATATTTTTTTATCGTTTTAAATTTCTTACTTGTTTTTCATAAACAACTTAAAAGATAAAAAAATATTTAGAAGGTTGATAAATATTAAAAAAAATTCAATATTTAGCATAATCATCTAAACTAATGTTCAATGAGTTATAAATTTACATAAAATATATTTTTTTACCTAATTTTAAAAAGAATTCGAATGAGAAATAATAATATTCTTAGATTTTTTATTTATTTTAAATAAATTAAAATCTAGTTTAAAAAAATACGTACTCTGTTTTTGAAAATAAAAAAAAAGAAAAATGAATAAATTTTAAAAGATTTAATATTTAAGTAAATAGAAAAAACTGTATCTGAAAAAGAAGTTAAAAACTAAAGCATAAAAAATCTGAGCTTATCTAAAATAAAAATATTGCTCTTACTTAATTTAAATTGAAAATATTCAGAACTAAATACAAAAAGAACTTTATATCGAAAATAAAAAATAAAACAAAATTAGAATCTTAGTTGAAGTAAAAATAAAGACATTAGTTGTTATATATATAGCTATTTAAAAATAAGATTTTGTTAATCTTTAAAAACGCTTAGAACATTTTAGATATAGTTACCTTAAAAAAAAAGTTTTTTAAATTGGTCATAAAAAAATTAACATTTAACTATAAACCACTAAGTTAAAGGTAAAAAATCTAAACGCCCTGAATTTAATTGAAATTTTTCATTAAAATATAATATATCTTAATTAAATCTATTATATCTAATATATTATAAAACATCGTTAAAGATTTAAATTTACTTAATTCTCAAAACAAATAAATTACTTAATAAAATGTTCTAAATTTCTTATAATGGACTTAGATGAGAGTAACATATTAAAAATCCTAAATGTAGTAGAAACTATTGATTTAATCATAGTTTAAGCATAAAATTATTTTAATTTAATCTTTCATAAAAAATAATATATCTATTTTTGATAAAAGTAGATTAATAGAAGAAAATTAGTTCACAGTTAAATTCTCTAAGGTAAATATTTAATAATCTTTTTATCTTTTAATCAAGATTCTTATGTACTAAATTTTTACAATTTAAATATTTGACTGAAATATAAATTCCAATTTATTCATAAAAGTCTTACTCTACTACTGTAATGTTTTAAAACTTAATAGAGACATATAATTAAAAAAATTATCAAATAAAATCTTTAAATTCATTATAAAACTTTAAACTATAATTAAAAAAGAGGCAATCAATGAATATTCATAGGAAATTTTAAGAAACATTTAATTAATCAGAAGTACATTTTTTATAATAATCATTTATGTATTCTTTTTATCGAATTGTATTACAGAAATATTAAAAATAGCTATAAATAAATATTATTAAATCATAAATAAAACATTTAATTAATACTATCTAAAATATTATTAAACTCTATTTAAATAAATTTAATAATAGTAACAACAAATAATATATAAGCGGTCTCTAAATAAATAGTATATTAAAATAATTTTCGAACCAAATTCATCAAAATTAAATGAAATTATAAAAAAAGAGTATTTAACAAAATTTTGATAAATTATTAAAAAATAAATTATATCTTGATCAGAATTTATAGAATTAATTTTAAGTAAAACTAAGATCAATTTTTATTTAAATCTATAACTGAAAATCTTAATCCAATTTAAAACTTCGTTTTAATATATAAACTAATTTAATAAAAAAAGCAAAAAATCTTTATTGCAAATAATAAGAATTAAATAATCCTAATTATTTAATAAACTGATGATCGAAAATAATTTTCTTTATCTTAGATAAGATAAAATAAATTTCGAAAAGGGATTAATATCTAAAATTAGTTGAAGAATATAAAAAAAAGTAAACGAAAAAAAAATTAGCTAAAAAATTACATAAATTTAATAAAATTTTCCTTTGCGTATGTACTTTTTTTAATTATAGAAAAATACTGCTATTTTTATTTAAATAAATTATTTTTGACATGCTCGTACTTTTTAAATTTTATAAATATTATTAAAAATTTTAATAATTTTTAACTTTTTTCTACATAGGTAAATTTTAGACGTTTTGACCTCTTTCACTTTTTAGATATTTGTAAAAATGTTTACAGATTAAAATAAAAATATTTGTTCCGCTTTCAATTTATACAGTTTATCTAAAGATCAATTTAAAGTTCAAAAAATTATTACATCATAATTTTTCTTCTGAAATTAGTCTGTAAATTATCAAACTTCTTAATTAATAAAGAAAATATCGACATCACGTATATTTTTTTTAAATAATATCGAAAAGGAGCAATAAAAATTATTTATATATTATTTGTTACTGAAAAAAAAAGTAGACTAAGAGTTAAAAAAACTGTAAAAGGATACAAAATAATAAAATATATATCTCTTTTTATATAAAAAATTTTATAATTCTAGAGAAAGTAAGAATAGTTTGCTTTTAAGTTTATTTTTAAGTTTTAGTCCTAAAGATAGAAGAATACTATTTTAGGGAAAATTGCTTTATAAAATATTTTGTTTGAGCCTTATTAGCTCATATTATTTATTCAAACTAGCAAATTTTTCTGGCGAAGAAAAAAATAATATTAAATATTTAAAGAGAAGATTATTATTTTTTATTGAAATTATCAAAAATTAGTTTAAAAGAAAAAATTATTTGTATAGGCATAGAATTCTGAAATTCGAATGTCTCATTTAAACTGTTTGTCTTTATTTTTCTGTCCTAGATAACATCTTTAGTTCATGAAAATATAAAAGTACACTTCAAAGCGACTAAAAAATATGTGTGAATGTTTTTGATGAAAATGTATTAAAAAACTTTTTATCGAAAATATATTTGCTTATAGCAACTCTAGTAAAAAACTAGTTTAAGCTATTTTCAAAATTGTGTATTAAAGTTTTTAAAAAAATGCATGCTGAAAAATTTGAAATAATAGTAAAATTAATCATATCAAAAAATTAGCTTTTATTTAAGGCAAGAAAAAGCAGAAGAAGAAATGATAAATTAAAAGTGATTATTTCCTAATTTTTATTTGATATAAATGCGAACTTATTTTTATAAAATTTCTTGTATTTTGATAAATTATTTCTTCGAACTTTTAAATTAAAAAATACAGTAAATAAAATTAATGAATCACTTTTATTTAAATCCAACTAAAAGAGATTTTAAATAACTTTTTTAAAAATTCAAAGAATACAAATTTTATTTTTTTAAACAAATAAATACATTATTTTCACAATATTTTTATGTAATAAAAAACATATTAATATTTATAAATAATAAGAAAAGTATTTTTTAAACAAACGATTACAAATGTTTAACAAAACCTTAAATATGGAATAACAAAAAAGTTTATCTTAGTTTAATTTAAATTTTATTTATAAATCTTTTTCCAATTTTTATAAAATTTGAAAAACATATTTAAAATGAGATAGAATTTTTTTAATTTAAAGAAAAGTAATCATCATTTTAATTTTGATTAAGATTAAATTATTTTTAATGATTAAAGAAATCTTATTAAGAAATAATTATAAAAAATAAATTTATCACTAAGATAGCAATATTTAAAAATACTGAAAATTCAAAAAAACATTTAAAAATATGAAAAAAGCATAAAAATAAATTTATAGATAAAAATGTAAGAAAATATTGAAGGATGAATCAAGATTTTAACCTAAATATTCTTTAGTTATTTTTATAAAATTTATAAGCAAAAGATATTTCATAAAATAATTATGAAGGTAGCGTAATTTGCTTGGTTAAATACCAATATTTATACAATTATGTCTCAATATTTAAAATATAAAATCTCTTATAGTTTATTATTATGACTTATTATTTAAACTTTAAATAGTGAATAAGAATTTTTAATTATTAATTTTTAAAAATTAAAATAATTTATTTTAATAATTAATATTTATTTTGTAATTTTTGAGTTAAATATAGGTATTTTCTTATATAATTGTATATATTTATATAAATAATAAAAATAATAGAAAAATAAAGTTAATCTTTTAGCGTTTATAATATTAAAGGATAGTTTTTGTTAAAATATCTTATTAAATAAAAGAAATAAAGTAATTTAATTATAGTTATATATTTTATGTAAGTATAATTTCTTATTATTAGCAAATTAATAATAATGCCTTTAATTTACATTTATTTAATTGGAAATGATAAAATAATTAATTTTGAGCAATTATAATAAGTTTAATTAAATTTGATATATAAATTAATAATTTATACTTAACTTTAAAATATAATAAAAGTTAGTTAAGATTAGAATTATAATTATTTAGTGCTAAAACTATACATTCATTAAATTTATAATTATTGATAATTCTTTATTAATTTTATTTTATACAGTTATCTCTAAAGGTATGTTTAACTATATTTACTTTTTTCTCACTAATTTATTGTATTAATTATTGTAGACTTTAATTATCAAATGAAAAATTTTATATTTTTATAATCTAGTAATCAAATGCTTATTGTTAACCAATTTTTTAAAACTCATATCAAAATTATGAAAAGCTTCCTCTTTATTAGTTTTTAATGATACAAAGATAATTAATTCTAGTTAAACATATAATTATTATATATTTTAGATTTTTGATATAGTATTTTTAATATTAATATCTTACTATTATAAATGATTATTTTTACTATTTTTGCTATCATTTAGAATTTTATATTATTAAAGTCATAAAGCTAATTTTTCGTTTGCTTTACTTAGAACTAAAATTCCTTTAAGGTATTTCTTTCTTTATATTTTTCATGTTTTATTAATTATAGCTAAATAAAGAGTTCTTTAAATGATCTCGTTAGCAATTTAAATAGTTTTTAGAACTTAAATTTAATATTTATTTATAAAAATAAAGGATATACATTAAAGCTATTTAGTAATAATATTTCACTTTAATAAAAGAGTTATTGTAAGAAAATGTTTATTTATATTTAAATTTAAAATAAAAAAAATTTTTGACATCTATAACTGTAAGAATTGCTTCCTTCAATGAGACTCTAATAAATGTTTTTAATGTTTTTTAATAATAATCTTGATCTCATCGATTTTTAATTACTCTTGTTTCAGTCTCTCTTTTATGTCTTCCTTTTTTACTTTTTCCATTTCATATAAATCTAAACTTTTTGACAAGTGAAGACGATTTTTAGTTTAAAAATATTTCATCAAGATTAAGGTTTTTTTATTGAAGTATGTTTTTTTTAACGCCTTTTAATTTTTTAATTTTATAATTTTTTCAATTACATATTCTGATTTTTTTAATCTTTTTTTTTCTTATAATACTGTCTCATATCTCTTGCAGCTTACCTTCACATATTTTTTTACCCCTTTATTTTTTTTATTGGCTTTGCTTTCTGATTAGTTTTTTCATAAATTTTTCCGATTTTAAAACTTTTAAGATATATGGCTTTTTTTGATTTTACATTTTTTTCTCTTTGTGTTTTTAAGCGCTAATGAGTAAGTATTTCTTTTCTTTAAAGTAATAAATTTATTTATTTGAGTACTAACTTTTTTTTTTAATTTTAAATCGATTTCCCTCTTCCTTCGTGACTACTGAAATAACTTTTATTTAAATACATTTTAGGGTTTTACTTCTATTTCTTCTTCGTTTTTTTTATCTTTCTCTGTTCATTTAAGTGTTTATCCTTTTTATTAAATCCTTTATAGCAGAAACTTTTTTCTCTTTATTTTCTCAGTTGCCTTTTTTTCCTCCTTATTCTTATGTTATTTTTCTTTTTCTTCTGTACTTATTTGATTACAGAATTTTTTGCAGTTTCTTCACTCAGATTTCTTTCGAATCGCGAAAGTATCATTTCTTCACTTTTTTTGTTTTATCTTCTTTTTCTTTTACTTATTCTTTTTTATAGAATGTTACTTTCTGCGCTTGTCTAGATTCTTTTTAGTTTTTCCAGTCTATTTTTTTGATCTTTCTGTTTTTTAGCTAGTTTTTTTTTCGGAATTTTTTATTATGTTTTTTAATTTTTTTTCATGATGGTCTTAGTTCTCTTTCTCAAGTCATAAGATCGATTCTATTCCTTCCGCTAGGCTGAGTTTTACCATTCGCTTCTCATTATCCTTTCTCAGTTTCCTAACCTCTGCTTGGTAGTTTATCACTATTTAATCAGCCACTCCAAGCTCATCTGGCTAGAAATTTTAATTTCGGACACACATATACCCGATAGATCCAAAGACGTAAATTAGTAATCCATCCAATTCAATATCGTTATATTATTAGTTGCCGCTATTTATAAAGAAACATTAGTACTGGACATTCTCACTATCTCCAATAGATTTTATTACACACTTGAATTATTATTTGCAGAATTTTAATTATAAATCTCTCTCACAAACTATAGTATCTCCAGATTGTCCACTATCAAAAATTTATTTATATTGTGAACCTCTATTACTTATGCCTTAGCGGATGAAACTAAATCTATAATATTCTTTGCCACATAGTAATCTCTTATCGACACATGAATAAATTCAAACCTCTTTTTATTATTCTATTCCTTTATCTATATCAAACACCCTATATGGTTTTAATTGTCCGTAAACTACTCTATCCACTTTTGATCCACTTCATCAAAGCTTGATATCTCCACCGAACCCTGTAACATCTCCCATGCCGCATTCACTTAGATACTTTCAAGCAACTTTACTACTAGTTGAGCACCTTACTTTTTAAACCCTGATTTTACAATTTTTCTTAGATTCTTTTGCTTCACTAAGCTATGAAAATCTCATATATTCTAGATTTTTAAACTACTTAACCACTTTTTAAATAATCTAATATCTCTTCCTCACTCAAACAAATATATAGCAGAAAGGGATTACTGATAATTTCTTTCAGACCAGGTATTCTCTATATTAATGCCATCATCTCTTATATTTAAGATGCTTCCACTTGACTTGAAACTTGATTTGCACTTTATTATTACTGGTTCTTCTTAACTAGGACTTTTTCTATATATTTTTCTATCTAAACGATATCGAATGGCTTTATATACAGTTCCTATAACTCTTATAATTAGACTCTTTCGCTACTGTATGGTGAAAAATAATGTTGGTAATTTTTTCTTTTAATGCATAATTTACTCTACATGTTATTATATATTTTGCCTGAGGATACTTTTGCTTTAATTTATTACTACTGATAATAGCCTTGCATTCTCCCAACTCATCATACGCGTCAAATAAGAACAGAATCTTTCTAAATTTCAATGTCTCATTTCTTTCTATTTAATAATTATCTAAAGCAGATTCTATTAATTTGTCTTCGAATGCTTTTATAGTTGGGAGATACACATATATGGATAAGTATTCATGTTTCTAGTCTAGATATTTTAAGGCTAAAATCTTCAGGAACAAGGACTTTCCAGAATCGGAATCTCCCAGAAGTAATAATCCTGTCTTAGTATCGTTTTCTAAAAATTTCAAAATTTCAAGGTCAAGATCATCCTCAGCTTATGAATTAGGATTAGGAGCGCAAAGTAAGCTTACGTAATACTCTTGCTTCTCCGAAACCTCTTCTTTTAAAGTCCTTATCATATTTTAATATATACTACTGCTAATGCCCTTAAGTGCCAACCAATTCTCTTCTATTGTTTAATAAATAAAACAAAGCTCTGGATCCATTAATAATTTTAGAATTATCTAACGCTCTTTTACATTCTTGCTTAAGTTCTCTTTTTTTAACTTAAATATTCTTTCCTTATAAGTGCAAGCTATTTGGTTCTTTTCTAAAGTCAATTCCAAAAATGTCTTCATTGCATAGTACCTTATCTACCAATCCTTGTCGTCACATAGTTTTTCTAAAAGCTTATATGAGTCTTCTACCAATTCTGCACTAGCTTACGGGTTTTTTATCATGTGTTTTAGAAGATAGCATGCTCTAAATCTTAAGTCTATTTTTTCTTTCAAAACAATATCTCAAAATTGGTAAACATTTTATTTTGAGTATTGTCTCACTAAATCACATGCAAGAGCATCTAAGACTCGTAATCTAATAATCTTTTTATAGTTGAGCTTCTAATTTACCCAACCTTATCCTCATAAGAAAAACTCCTTTATAATAGAGATCGCTTCTGACTCTATAACTCCAACTCCAAATGTCAAGGCAATTATTCATTAAGCAACTTTTAAAATCTTACATAGAATTCCAAAATATTCGGTTTCTTTGCTATCTGGAATATTCTCCAGAATCATCAAACTAAATCTTAAGTAAAAATCTAGTTCTGGACCTCCAGTCCTATTTTTATTTTTATTTACTAACTTTAAGCTATCATTTATTTTTAAAATGAGCTCTTCTTTTGTTTTTTCATTTATAAAGGAGTTTTACTCTTTCTTCTAAAGCAACATAGCCAATAACTCAGAAAGATTTCGTACAAGCTACTCTTTCAAAAGCAAAGACCATCCTTCAGCATACTTATGGGAAATAATTTAAATGAATTGATTTATAAGAACTAATGGATCATTGATATTGGCAAATTTATTCATTTGAATTGTTTGAATTCCTTGTAAAACTTTATCCATCTTTTATTCATTCAAACCTTCTTTTACGAGCTACAATCCTTCTTGATAAATCTTTTGCTCCTTATTACCAAAAACTTGTTCATCTTATGAATCTAGGAAAGTTTAACTCTCTTTATGATTCTTGTATTCATATTCATTCATTTAATTACTTGAAGTTTAGCATTCATCCCTTTCTAGTATCTTTTGATTGTTATTAATAGTTTTCATAAAGAAAGGAGAACCAAATCGGATTAAAAGAACATGTAACTTTAAGAATTCATTTGTCTAGTTTTATTACTGAAAGCCTTGATAGTTTCTCAGAACTTAACTGAAAAGATAGCAATTCGAATTGCAAATTCCAGTAAACATTTTATTATCTTAAGACTAAATTCTCTTAAATACCTCAAATTATATAAAACATTAAATAAAATCAACTAATATTAGCTTTATCATCTATAACTGTAAAAGCTAATTATCTAAATAATTAATAATTAAATCATTTTATACTCTAACTCTATAAACCTAAAACTAATTAAAATCAGCTAGCTTTAAATTAAGTCTATTAAATAGATTTAATTCTTAAATATAGAAAAAAGAAAAAGAATCTAATGAATCATAATTAAAAAGCTAATAAGTAGATAAATAGCAAAGTATCAAATTGAAAAACAGCTAATTTATACATGGTAAGCATTAAATTTATTAATTTTAATAGGTTTTGCTGATATCATCTTACTTGGTATCCAAGTAACTTACAAAATAGCCAGATATTTGCTTATTGTTTACATAGCTTAAAATAAATCTAATAATTAAGTCTAAAATATTTTATTTTCTATTTAACTGAGAGTATTTTAAGTTCCTAACTGAAAAATATAACTAAGATACTAATTGTAATACTAATTGAAGAGATTCTACATAATTAAAAATAAATAATTAGTTTCAAAATAAATTCTTCCCTAAAAAAGAAAATCTGAAGAAGACAGTCTTTTATTAAGCTCAAAAAATAGATTTAAACTAAAAAAGCTTTTTATTAGTTAAAGAAGGAAAATGATTACTATTTAATATATTCTTTTCACTAAAATTTCTTAATCATAAAAATTAAATAAATAAGCAAAAGAAGCTTATTATTCTAATAAAATAAACTTTAGATAAAGGTTTTAATAATAGTAGAATCATATATCTAATAGCATAAAATATAATAATTTCTATAATTAAGATTATATATATTATATTTAATAAAAAGTAAAGCATAAGATAAAAGAAAAACTTATTTTAACTAGTTAACTTTATTTAAATTATATTAGATGCATTATCTAATTTCTACTAATCAGATACTCACTAAATTTAGCAATTATTATAAAATGTCTTAATGAACTAAAGAAAAATTAAGTTTCTAATTATTTTAATAAATCTATTTGAAACTAAAATTAAGACAAGCTCTAATAACTATAAAGAGGCTAGTTTATATAGCAAGAATAAAATAAAGCTAAAATATTATTAATCAAAAATGTTATAATTAATCTGAATTAATTATAAGTCTTTAACTTCAACTTAGTTACATGTCTTTAAGATTTTAAGACTAAGAATTATCTTTGTTTATAAGGTATTTTAGTAGATAAAATTAAGGCTAAATTTTTAATAATGCTAGATGTTGCTACTAGAAAATAAAATTGAAGCTAGTTAAAATTATTCAAGATAAGCTAGCAGGACTAATATGATTAAAAACTAGATGATAATCTTAAATCCTAAAATCTAATAAAATGAGGAATTCGTTAAATCGATCAAAATAAATTATAACTAAAAAATTCAAGCGAAGTAAAAATATTTAAGTTAAAGCTGAAATTTGAGAAGACAGTTCTGAAGAAATTGCCTTCAAAAGCTGAGAAGTTATATGAAGAAACTAATTAATAATTAAATTTTAGGAAAGACAAGTAGCATAGAATTAAAAGATTACATGAGAGGGACAACAATAGCGAAAATAATAATTTAGAGATATTAAGTTGCTACAAAATTAAAAGAATGCATAAATCTATTGAAAAGTTATTCTGAGTAATTTTCAGCTAGATACCAAGGCTAAAAGAAGAAATGAATTTTAAATGCTGAATATTAACATGACTATGAATAGAAAACTAGAAAAAAAGGCTGAAAAACTCAAAATCAAGTAATACAAGTTTAAAATGAGTAGAATAAGCATTTATTATATTGCTGTAGAAATTGGCAGAAAATAAATTATCACAGGAATTAGCTCTATTTACGACTTCTAAAGAAGTTATGATAATTTTGAGTGCATTTCTTTGGTTTATTTAAGCCTTTAGCGCTTTTTCAAACCTAAATTTTAATTTAATTTTTCCTTTTTTTATCAAAAAAGCTAATCATGCATTTCTTTAATTCTTAAGTGCTTCCCATTTCAATTTGTACATTTTCATAATTCTTCTATTTCTTAACATTATAAGTTTTACATTAAAAAATTCCAACACCTGAAGAAATATAATATCTAAGAATAACTCTTAAGACATTAATATTTATGTGTCAATGAATACTAATTTATATAAATAGGTTATTATCTTCCAGTACCTATAGATATTTATTTACTTACTTAAAATTTTGAAAATTCAGTTTTCTCTTTTATTTATTATAAACTTTAATCATTTTATTAAAACTTTCTTAAATTGATGGATTCATTATTTTTACTATCTTAGCAATTAAGATTCTTATAGTTTTATGCTTCTAATTTTTCTAAATTTATAAATACTTACTCTTTTATTATTTGAAGAATCATGCTATATAGATTTTCTTTCGTCTTTTTTATACTTTTTATATAGCTCCATCTTTCATAAATTTTATTCTTCATTTTAGCTTTAATAAGATATTTCTATAGGAATGTTTAGTTGTATATGTAAATAATCAGGCTAATTTTTTTTGGAAAATAAAGTCTTCAAATATCTATTTTCTGCTTACTTGAAAAGCTTAAATCACCCCATTAAATTTTTAATAAATTAAGATTTCACTGTAATGAAGGTTACTTATGAACTCTTTTCCTAAGCTCTATTTTAATAAATAGACACTTACATTTTTTAAATCTTTTAATTAAATTTATTAAAAAAGGAAAAAAAAGGAAAAGCTGAACCTTAACTTACTAAAGATCTTATTAGCTGTAGAGAATAAATGTTCTTATAAGAGAGCTATAGAATCAGTTAAGTCTTCTATTTTTTGTGATATTATATTCAAAAGCAAGTTGTGATAGTTAGTATATAAGATTGAAAAAAGAGATTTAGTTCTTAATAGAATAATATAGGCATTAGAAGTAACAAGTTAAGATTAAGATAAGAACACTTTAATACCCTTAATATGTACATTTATAACCTAATTGAAAAGAAACTTAAAGGCATAAATTTCAAGCTCCTCTTAGGATTCTTTACATGGTATCATGCTGAAAATAGACCCTTAAAAATAACAGGAATTAATTTGAAAGTTTTAAATTAAATTCAAGGATTTTATAATTATGAAATCTCAATAGGTCGGAACATCAAGAACTCAAAAATTAAAAATAACTAAAAGGGAGTAGAAGTGGAAAAAGGAAAAGTTTAAGATCATAATATAGATATGAAATAATGTCTTAAGCTTACAAGTTAAATTTGATCTATCTAATAATTTTTTAATTTATTTAATTATTTAGAATAAGATCATTACCTTGCTTGATTATCTTTCAAACATTATTTAAATTTAAATCTTCTAACCATAAACATTAGATTCAAATAATAGTATCATCTTAATATAAATAAGGGGTTTATTAAAAATAATAATAATGAAACTCAAGTTTAGATAAAGAGAGTTAGTATAATTTAAGGATAATGTAGATAATAATTAGTAGACTATTAAACTAAAAGTACTTCTATTAATTAATATATTAATATATCTTCAATTTAATATACATCTTAATTAAATAAAAAAGCTTCTTGTTTCACTTTAATTAAAGAATAAAAAACTTAACTGGGAGTAATCAAAGTTTGAATGTCTTAGAAATTTTAATTAAAATCTTATCTACCTCTAAACTAACTGAGAAACTATTCCAAAATTAGAATTGGAGAGTTAGCTTATTAAATAAGAATGATTATGATAATTTACAAATAAGAAAGTTTAGGTCATAAATCTAAAAAAGATTAATAGATATTAGAAAGTTAAAATCTATTGACTTTAAGGATTTACTGAAACTATTGGAAGCTATTATATCTTGAAAGAGAAAAAGAATTAAATGAGCAGAATAAGTATAAAGCACTAAAAATATTCGATAAAAGTAAAATCTAAGATTTTTAAATAAACAAGAAGAAAATATTATAATCAGATTAAATTTCATTTAGAGATTCAGAAAAATCTTCAAAAAAAGAAAGGAATACCTCATTAAATAATTGCAAAAGGGACAAAAATAGATAATAAAAATAATTTAAGACCATAAAAATGAGCTACAACTTTCAATTCTATAAATAGAAAGAGAAAAATATAATTTAAGAAAGATATTTATTGTAATAAAAGATAAGAAATAAGACATAGTAAAGACAACTAATATGAAATCAATCTAGAGAGCCAATTTTAATCTTCTCTAGTAAAATTTTGTTAGTCTGTACTGATAGAAAGTGAATGAGGGATTTTTAGCAGCTATTTCACAAAATTTTTTAAGATATCTTAAGTTTAAACTAGGATTATAAAAGTTACCTTTATATCTTGCAAAACTGAAGAAATGTAAAAAGATAAATGCCAGAATATAAATTTTTAATTTAACTATATTTAATTATTATTCTTAGCAATCTTTAAAATATAAACTTTATAAATAATAGATAGAAACACTAAAATAATCCATAACTACTAAATACATTTAATTATAAAGAAATGTCTATAGCTAAAATAATAAAGTATTGTAAGTCCAATTTATTTTTTCATGTCAATATATAAAAGTAAGAAGAATATATTCTTATGAAAGCGCTCTTTAGACTAAAATTTATTAAAACAATTTTATTAAACAAATCAATTCATTATATCTTTTTAGCACCCCGTTGCAAATTAAAAAACATTACTAGAAAGCTTAAATTTTAAATTAATAAGATAAAAAGTAAAATTTAAGGACTTAATTGTAATTTTATTTTAAATAACTCTTAGTTAATTTAAATTAACTGAAAACTAGTTTACAAGTTTACTTTAAGCTATTTAATAATCTTATATCAATGTAAATCAATTTACCTATTTGCTAATATTTTTTAAATTTAACTGATAATATGAAAATTTTAAAAATGATAGATAAATAAAATTTATAAAGTGATTTAGAAAGAAATTTAATAATATAATTTAAAATTAACACAAAGTTTAGAAATGGGAAAAGCTAACTATAGCAACTGTTTAAGCATTTATTTTTGCTAAATTTATTTTCTCTTGTTACCTTTTACATTATCATTTTTTATTAATTTGATAAACTATAACTATTTAAACTATTTTTTCTATAAAGAACTTTAGATTAAATGAGTAGTTCTTTATTCAATTATTTCAATCTTTGTTATAGAAATAAATTATGCTTTTTTTTAATTATTATCTGCTTTATTTTTATAGTTTAATAAAATAATATGCCACATATTAAATATGAATTTTCGAGGCTCAAATAAGGAGTTATCAATATCTAGAGAGGCTAGGACTAACAAGGGGTATAAAAAAGATCACCTAACCGAATTAAGACAACTATTATTGAAGAGAAACCAAGAGTTAGTCTAAATATATAATTAATTCACAGTCTCTGATTTCACTACAAAATAGTAAATAAACTATTATTAGCTGATTAAAAGTGTCTTTAAATTTATTGAATCTTTCTTTAATTTTTATCGACTCAATTTTGATTAAATCTTAAGACATTCCATTTTATCCAAATGGGAATTCTTATGCGATCTTTAATCTTGGATTTTTTCAAAACAAGCAATTATTTTAAATAGGTATTAATTTTAGAAAAGTGTAAGTTTCCTCAAGACTTAGCATCATCATCTTTAATATTTGCCTTATTATACGACATGTGAAGTAAGGAGATTTGAATCAAGAACCAGGAATCATAGAATAGTAGCAAGCTGTCAGTCGAGCTTTAAAACAAGCGATAAATATTAATAAGTTAAGTCTATCCTCTAGAGACGGTCGATGCTTATCTACAGTGACTAGCTGAAAGACCAAACTGACAGTAGTCATAAACTAAATTTAAATTATTAAAATAAATATAATATAAATAAAAAAATTGATTTAATATACAAAATTATGAACAAAAAGGGATTAAAAAAATAGAATATTTTAATAACATTATTCATTATAAAATATATATAACAGTAAAAAAAATTTAATTTTGATATAAATAATAAATAAATAAAAATTAATAGAGCACGTATCACCTCATTGGCGCGCAGCTCCTTCAATATTAATATTTAATGTTAAGAAAATGTTCTCATGTTTCTTGTTAAAATTCTAGAGGTCCGATGAGTCATGTCAGCTTCTCCAAATGGGGAATCTTCTTATTAAAAATTATTCTAAAATCTTGAGTCAATTGCTTCAGTCTTCTTGAATAAGGTCCAAATAAGAGATAGTTATTAAATCGGTAATTGAAAGGCCAGTCAGTCAAACTTTCATACTGTTAGAGAGAACCCTCGGGGTAAGTTAGGTATGTCTCAACGGAGCTTATCCACCCTTCCCAGTGGTGGCGTCTAGTGCAAGATTACTCGAAATGCAGTATACATTGCACTAGATTACCTACAAGTTTGGCTGACGCGGCTGATATCCATTTTTTATATATATAATAATAATAATAAACCATAAGAGTTTCAATATTTTAAATATTGAGACATAAAAGTATAATTATCGCTAAATAACCTGCAAATTATGTTAAATTTAAAACTTTTTGCGTTTTCAATCATGGCTCTGTTTCACTCTCATTTTGATAAGGATTCATTTAATTCATTAAATCTATTTATTATATTCTTTTAATAAATCTACTTCTTCGCTCTATTCTTTAAAAATATTTAATCTTCTTCTTAATAATTATTGATGGAATATTTTCATGTATTTATCTACTTTAATCATCTTATGTTTTATAAATTATTGACTAATATAGTTTTATTCATATAAAATTAGTCTTCTTTAATCTTTTCCAGTAATTATTTTGTGTTTGTTAAAATTCTTAAAAATGTCTTAATAAAGATTACATTGGAAATGGTGTTCAAGTGCATCAAGGTTCTATCTGCATAAGCAAAGTTAGTTTAATTATGCTTCGATATATCGTTGATTCAGTTCTTATTAAAAATTATAAGTTTAAGTTCTTAGTTTATAGATTGAAATAGTTTCTTGGATTAGATGTCTATTGTATTTGGTATATGTTATTAAAGAGAAAACATTATAATTACTTTCTATTTAATCAATAAATCTTTTTGCTGTTTACATTACTACATTCCTTTAATGACATTCTTAGAAGAATTTTTAGATTTAAATATTGAGATGCTTATTAAACTCTTTGAAATAATAAGTTCTTTAAATATCTAAATCATATTTTTAAATGCTTTTATCTACATATTTCTTGTAGGGAAGGTTAAATTTATTGCACTTTTTAAGTAAAAAGGCTATATCTGAGTTAGTATTTTCCTAGCTGAATCGAGTTAATTTTCGGTAAAGACGTATAAATTTTTTATATCGAAGAGTGGATAAATGAAAGTCAATTTAAATCAATAAAACAAGATTCAATAAAGGAAGATTAAGAATATTTGAAAGCTAATCTTGATATAAATCTTCGTGATCTAGTAATTTTACTAGGCATTCATATAATTCCTGAAATTACTGCTCAAGGAGTTTATTGCTTTCATATTCTACTTTGGGCAAAATGAAAGTTCTACAAAGGTTTTTATAACTAATTAGAGATAAATGCCATATTTGGAAAGTACAGCAGTCGTTTTCAAAATTGATCTCCTGTATACAGAAACCTTTTCTTCACAATGCTTTTTATAATTTTACTTGTTACCCAATTTTTAACCTAGATAAGAGATTAAATGTTTCTGTGTGATTGGAATTCCATTAATGTTTAAGTTAATTTCAGTTTCTTTCTCTTTTTTCTCAGAAATTTAACTGTTTCACATTTCTTTGCATTTATATTTTAAATCTTACTCAAGTAAAAATTTAATAGTTTCTGGGTATTTTTTAGGAATCTGCAAATTAAATTAAATCATCAGCAAAATCACCCACAACGAAAGATCTGGAAAAAATATTAAATCCTAGTTTCTTTTAATTATTTTCTAAATATCTTATTACAATATCATAGAATAGAATTGCAAATACAAGACCATGACTACTTCCTTATAGAACACCATTATTAATCTTTACTGTTCTAGTAAGATATCCATCAATAATAAACTTAATATCAATATTGTTATAAAATGATTCTAGAGCAAGATCTAAGTCTAGTCTTCTTAAATTATCAAAAATTAACTTCCTATGTATATTATCAAACATCTTTTCTACATCAATTAAAGTATCAATCCATTATTTTTTCTTGCTCATCTACAATTTAAATCAATGATTTATTAAACAGTTCAAAATTAGTTAAGTAGTAGAACGTTTACAGAGATATCCAAACTAAGCAGAGTATAAAATATTTCGTTCATATATATAATTATAAAGCCTTTAAGTAATTACCCTATTATAAATTTTTAACACACACTTTAGCAAAGCAATGGTTGCAATTACTTCAAATATTTTTACTTCCTTATTTGAAAATAGGAATATATATTAACCTTTCAAACCTCTCGGTATACTAAACGTGATAAACATATTATTTATAAAACAAGTAATTATTTTATATAATTTTTACCCTCCATATTTAATTTAAGACCATCCTGCTTTGTTGTTTGCTAGTTAAGATATTATTTTTTAATTTAAAATTCGTAAAAAAAGATTATCTAAAGATGACTCAATTGGTAGTTGTTGATAAAAGAGTAGTTTTTATATATTAAATTAATCTTATTATTGTATTTCTTGTTGACTAAGATTTGAAGGGTTATAGAGTTTTAAAGAGTTAATAAATAGTTAGTGTTAGTTTTAATTATAATTAATTTAGTTAGGAATTTTTGGGTTTCTATTTAATATAATTAAATTATGTTTTTGTATACTAATTTGATATATAATTTGATATTTTTGCTTAACTATTATTTTCTCTCAAAGCTTCTTTCTATAAAAAGTTTAAAATATTTTCTTATGAGATATATAGATATTTTTTAATATAATAAATTAATTTTATATATTTTGCTTATGATAATTAACTAATGTCAGATTTTCTATCAAAAATTAGTTTATAAAATAAAAATAATTAAAAGCATTTCTTTTACATAAAATAGCCTTTTATTAATACATTTATTTAACTATTTTATCTTTAAGGACTCAAATATATTTTCAAAACTACAATTAAACATCTGCAATGTCTCTCTATTGCAATTCACTCTAACTTCACATTTATTCAATTTAATTAAAAATTTCCTTGCTTTTTAACTTAACACTTAACTAATTTTCAGACTTCAAAGTAAATTTTACACACTCCACTTTCTCATTATTTCATCAGCTATTAATAAGAGTCATTTGTTGTCCTTACTTATTATTACTGAATATACTTCACCTTAATGTTTTATTAAGGTTATTAGATTATCGCCTGGTTAAAAATTCCATAATTAGATAGTTGAGTCACGGCAACAAAATATAAAATTATTATCATTTGTTACTGCTAAACTTATAACGCTATTAAAATATCCTTTTAAAGTTCGAATATATTGTCTATCAAAAGTCCCATATCTTTATTGATTTGTCAATTCTCTGACATTATTAATTTATTATCATGACTTAAAATTATTGCTCTAATCTGGTCTTTATGTTTTTGAAAAAGCGAATACATTGTCCAGTTTAGAAATTTCATTTCTTAATAGTCTTAACAAAACTTCCCGATACTATTGATTTATAATCTCATGTTAAAACCACCGATCTTACTCAATTCATATGTCCCTACAAAGTACGCTTCAGTTACAGATAAGATGAAACTATTATGTCTCTGCAAAGTAGCAAATGATTATGGTGATTCCAGTTATACGTTAGTTAAATTTACTTTATTAAAATTACAATTTATTAGACATGCATTTCTTAAGTTAACACCATACATGTTGGTATTTTATAATTTACAATCTTACAGCAATTAATCACTTAAATAAGCCCCTTTGATTCTTATTGCTTCTAAACTTTTTATATAAACACATATTTTAAATTCTTCATAATAGTTATAGCATTAGCTGAGGCTTATTCTACATAATTAAAAGTTTTAGATAATTCAATTAATTTTTTATTTTATATAACAAGTTTTAACTTTAATTCTGCTTTAATTGGTTTCAAATTTCTTTATTATAGCATAATTAGATTTATTCAAACTATTTTATTTCAACTTTGGACCGGATAAAACTTAATTTGACAATTTTACTGCAAATATACCAACAATCTCATTTAATATCATATTAATACTTTTAAATTCAATACTCGCCTAATCAATTTTCTACTTCATATGTCTACGAAACTTTATTCTTCAGTTTATATTAATTTCCTTTAAACTATTTGGAGCCAATTACTGAGAGATTTAATTTACATTAAGCCTTCATTTTAAAATTAGCTATAAGTCTAAATCATTTACTTTTATTACTTAAACCATATTTTTAATTCAATCTACAAACATTTCTTGAGTTGCCATTATGTATATTTTTTCAAGCATTAATTTACATAACTGTTCTTTATTTTACTTTTTTCCTCTTATATTATCAGTTCCTATATTTATTAGTTTAAAACAATCAAATTTTCTTTAATTTATTGTTTGATTCTTCCTATTTATTTTAACTATTTTAGGATTACTTGCTTGTCTTTTTCAAAACCAAACTACTCTAATGCTTATGATTATATTTACGTTCTATGTATACTATCTTTTCTGATTTTTATTTATTATTTATTATTGAAAGTAGTTGTATTTATTAGTTGTGGAAGTGAATTAGTTACTTGTTGGAACTTATTTTGTTCGATGGGTTTTGAAAATGTAATCTTTTTTTCATGGTGTTAAACTTTGGCTTTTCCATACATATAAGATATCTTAAATCACTTTATCTCAACATTTAATCAGTTAAATGATCTTTCATTATTATAAATTGCTGACTATCTCACGTGTAATTTAAATAATTATTAAAGCAATTTTTATATTTTAGGGTTCAAATTTTTGCTTGTTACTCGTCTTTATTGTTCCTTTAGGTTTTCTATTTTTATTTATGTATCTTTTATTTCAGTGTACTATTTTTTGTTACATATTTTACCACTTTTTAATGTTCAAGCATAATTGATTATTAACTTTATTTCTTTTTACCTTCTTCATTACTTAGTACTGTATCTTATTTTTTTTAAGTTTACACCTCATTATATTACCATTTTATTTAAATTTACATGTAAATTTTTTCTTCCATTCGAGTAGGAATATTTTCTGGATAAGTGGTTTCTAATATTTCTAGGTATATATTTGTTCTATTATCAAGTCAGTTGTTTCTATTACTGTATATAAAAATGTTTTTTATATTTCCGAAGGTTTTTAGCTTTTTTTCTTTTGTAACTAAACTTTTGTAATAGTGGATTAGGTAGCTAATATTGTTGTTAATATTAATTAATATTTCTCTTCTTGATAGAAATATCATAAGACTAATATTATCCTTTTTTATGCTAGTAATTTATTAAGTTATTCTTAATCAGATAAAAAATAGAAAAAATTGAGATGATACTATTCTTACTTAATCTGAATGCCATCCAAAATCTCTATATGTATCTGAAGATTTCCATTACTGCGACACATTTTTATTTTTGTTATACTTGTGTTTTAATTTTTTAAATCGTCTCTATAAAAATTGAGATAGATTATTCTTATTTTTTAAATGGAGTTTTTTATTTTATTTTCTTTAAAAAAGTTGCTTATTTTAGAAAATTTCATTTTCTGCTAATTTTTTAGTTCATCATATTTTCGTTGCTTTATTTCATCATTAGACGGTCTTTCTAAAAGTTTTATTATGATGTTATTTAAATCTTACTGATCTATCATATTAATATCGAAAATTTATTATGATTGAGTTTTTATCGAGAGTATAATGGTTATACTGGCTTGATTTTATTATTGGCTATGGGACATTTTTAATTATTCAAAGTTTCTAGTTTAAATGATGAAAGGAAATAATGTATTTTAGACTTGAGATGTTGACTTGATGAAAGTAGTGATTACTTAATTAGTATTTAGATATAGGTATAGCTTAATGATAATTTGGCTATAGTTTTGATTTGATTAGTTAAATAATAGAGTAATCTAAGTAGTACTTTTATAATTTGAATATAAGGATGTATTTAAAGATAGTTCTTTTGACTATGTTGAATATGATTTGGTATATTATAATCTGTATGATTGTATCTGAATAAAAATAATATTTAAATAATAGATTTTTAAGATGTTTAGATAAAATTTGATGCTTTATTTATTTCAGATGCTTTAAATATTTTAATAAGTAGTAACATATTTACTTAATTATATATCTTTAAACTACTTCTTTACATATAAAACTAAATTATAAATATTATTAATAATATAGATATTATTATTATGTTTATCAGTTATGACTTCTAATACTTCTATAACTCAATTTTTCTAAATCAATCCTCATTATTGAAACTCTTGGCTCTTCTATAGCAAAAACATATCCATAGTTATTTCTTATTTTCATCTCCGTTAAAGCTACAACATCTTTAAAAATTTAACTTTATTGTCATTACTCTTTGCTTTTTTTATATATTCTTCTTGAATACTCTTTTGTAGAATAATTTTTTACACCTCCAAATATGACAAGAGGCTCTAAGCAAACTATAGGTTAAGCAACAGCTTCAGGAAGACTCAAACTTTACTTACTCCATCTATCATTCTATATATTATATTTTCATATATCTTTTAAAGTTTATCCTTTCTAATTTACACCTCCAAAAGAATAAATATTTTATTCATCTCTATCTACTACTAAAGTTTAACAAGCTATTTAAAATGGAAATTAAGAGCAGTTTTATCATTTACTTTAGTTTCCTATCTTTAACTTTCTACTTATTATATTAATTTATTTATACCAGTAAATCCTCCAACCACATAAAGATAATTTTAAGCCGCTGCTATTCCAAAACCACTTCTTTCCTCATTTAGATCACTAATTTTTATACTATTACCTTTATAATCGAATTATCAAGTTTCTTTTATTGTTTTATTTTAATTTAAGTTATATCCCCCAATTAAATATAACTTATTTTAATATTCTATACTTCTATTGTAAATAGGAATTGTAATTAAAACTTAGATTTATCGTAATTACTCTGTTTAAATATTAAATAAACTTAATTTTTAAATTCCTCAGTTAAAAAAGTGGATATAGTTAGATTATTTAGAGTGGTAGCTTAGTTTATGTTAATTAGTCTAAATCTTATTTGGTTACTTAGTATTGTATTATAGTTTTTATCTTATTAGATTGTAAGTTAATTTAGACTTTAGTATTGTAGGTGGTTATGAGTTATATTAGAGTATAGTTGGTTTTAGTGATTAGTAGAATTAGATAATATTTGAGTGTTATTTTTGGTAGATAAATGTTGGTTAATGATTGATGATGATATTAGTTAGTGGTATTATGAGAGTATTACTAATGTTTGATTATTTGGTTGTAATGGTTTTAGATTTTTCCATAATTTACCTCCTTATCTCTTTTAATTTCTATCTAGCATCTTAAATCTTTTATATGTATTATTAGTTTTAAAATATCACTCTTATTAAATCACTTTCTTAAGGTAAATCATCAAATCTAAAATGGAATCCTTTTTAACAAATAGGACATTACATTATGCCTTATAATCAGTACTGAGTATTCAAACACAAACCACAGTAAATATGTCCACAAGGTAAGACAGTTGGAAGAGCATTAGTTAAGTTGTAATCTTCTAAGCAGATTAAGCATTTTGGTAACGCTTACATTTTTATTATTATTTAGACTACAAAAGCTATAAAGGTAATTTATAACAGTTACCATCAAAAATACAGTCAATAGTATCTAAAACTACATTATTACTTTACTTAGTATCTAATTATATATTTTTGCATACTCATTTATAATTAAAATATAATTAGATTATTATGCAAATCATATTACTATCTAAATTAGTTTACATATATTATACTTCTTAATCTTAAAAATAATACAACTATCAAATTTATTTAAAATTATCATTTATCTTTGATATAACATAATCACAGTTATATTAAATGAAGTCATCTCTATTCAGTTAATCACAAATCAAGTTTATAGAAGTTTTTATCTTCAAAAGTTTCAAAATCAATTTCTTCTGATTTCTCTGTGTCGTTAATTCTTATAACTTGCTTTTCTCTTCCTCTTTTTAGTGATTGAAAATAAACCGCACAATCATTTCTCGAATAGTCTCAGTACTTCTATAATCTTGTAGCTTCTAAATATGATTACATTTTTTTAATAAAGACTTCCGCGTATATAATTTAAATTTGGAGTCTTCAGTATTAGTGCTTCTTCTATTCCTAGACATAGGTCACTAGCATGTATGCAGCATCCTTATTCGAAGCCAAATTGAATTATCCGGTATACCATCGATAGAGGCTTGACGACAGGCAATAAATAGCGATGGATTTCCCTGAATGCAGGTATCCAAACATCAACTGCCTATCCCCGGTAATGGGTAGTACTTAAAGGCCGTATATTAGGAGTTATGGGTGAGTAAGGTGTGAAGCTTCCGAGCAGAATAGATAAAATATTTGAGTTTAAAAAATAAATAAAGTCTCCTATTTGGCGTGCAATAAATATTAAAAAGGTTGTAAATTAATTTTCTGCTGGTAAGTCTTACTTTAATTAAAATCTATAGCAATTTCTTATCTTGTGACCATATTTTTTGCAATACAACGTTTAATTTTCTTTTTTAATATATGAAGCCTAAGTAAGAATTGCTTTTTCTCTCTTGACTCTTGATCAATTCGTAAATTGGAGCATTCCAAGTGATTAATTCTCTGATCCAAATTTGGTCTTAAACTGGTTTGGATTTCATTAGATGTATTAGTTAATTTCTTATCTTAGGTTGCATTTATTGATAAGTCTATTGAACATAAGTGATAAAGTAATTGATTGACTTAAAATAATCTGATTAGGTTCTAATAATGGAATTAAAGCATAATGACTTAAGTGTATTTTAAGTGTTTTCTTTGAAAAGATATAAATTTATAAATAATAGTATAATAACATAATTGACTATTGTCACAGTGCCTTTATTTTTCATTTATTAGTTTATAAAAAGTCTCAAGAATCATCCAAAAACTCATTGAAATAATTAATTTCTTCTCCAGATTAATATTTTTGAATTATATATCTATGGCTGCTAATTTATCCTTTATTTAACCTTGGTATTTTATTTAAATCTGATTCTTTTTCCAAACAATTGCTTGGTATTTGTTTTTTGATTGTCTACTATTTGCTAGAGTAATTAGTCTGCTTGGATAATTATTGGTTATATAAGTCACCTTAATACAATAAATGTAAGTTTTTTAAAGAAATAGTTTATTTTTGGCAATTGTATCTTAGAATTTTTTGATATGTGCTAAGGTTGTACAGAATAGATATTTTTTGAAATAAGTTGATGATCTAAATTTTGAATATTTGGTTAGTATTTAAGTTTGATTATTGAATCTACATTGGATGATTATAGGCTGATTGGTTATTGGTGATTGATTGAGATGATTAATATTGAATTGAATTTGAAGTTCTTTTAATTTCTTAATTAAATAGATGTGTAGAAGATTTTAAGCTAAATTCTGTGTTAAATGTTTGATTATAATTTTAGAGTTACTTAATTTTAATTAACTGCTGTTTATTTGCTTAATTAATTGCTAAATTGCATCCTATAGTTTTTTACCCTATAAGTAACAAATCAAGCTTATAGTTAATTAGGAGCTTTTAGGTGAATTGCTAGGTGCCTATATACCATTATATTATTAATAAGATAAATTTCTTTAAAAATAGATTAAAAGTGAACTAAAAGGGGAAATTATAATTAATCAAACTCAGCCATTTAGATTTCCTTGGATTCAAAAAATTCTATTATTTATTTGAGTAAATTAGTATACTAAATCATCAAAACTAACTGCTATATCTATTTCTTATCAATCAAACATTATACAGCTACTACCTCAAAGCCCTTTTTTTAAAAACATTAACCTTTAAAAACTTTAAATCTTTCCCATTCCCTTATAGGGCCGTGATTGAAATGACATATTATAGTATTTACTATTATATTCTGTTTGAATAATGGTAATAAATAGCGTATTTAGTATATGATTTGATTGGTTTTAGTTACTAATAAAGACTAATTTAGATAACTTAAAGGATTTAAATATTATGCATTTTATTAATAATTTATAATATATTTACTAAGTTATCAGCTTATAGTTTTAAACTTTATTTTAACTTTTGTAAATTTTCCTTATTAGCTAGTATTTCTTCAATACTATCATTATAATGGATTAATTAATTATTATATTTAATTGATTAGTTATAGAATTCAAGTCACTTTTCTTTACTCAAAAGTATTTTCTCAATAACTTATAAAGTAAGAGTTAATCAAATAGGCTAATATAGCTAAATATTTTCTTAAGTTTAAAGAAATTATTTATGTTCTTACCTTTTAATTAGATATTAAATAGTAAGATAATTACAGTTTAATGGTGAAAACATATCTGTTTGCTATTCAAATTACCTTTATTTATTTAGTCCATTAAAATGTTTAATTTTTCAATCCATTATCTCCTGTTTGTTATCTTATGTTAGTATACAATATTTTCTTTATCTCATTAAACTTATTTTTGATACTTTTTTAATTCATTTCTTAAACGTTTTCTTTCTTCTTTTTAAGTATCAGCAACATATCCACAAGTTAATTTAACTTCTTATTTTTGCTATATCATTATCTAGCTTAACCAGCTTCAAAGAATATGTAGCTCATTGTGAAGCTTTTCCAATATTTTTCCAATTTTCAGTTTTTAGTAATATAACCTTCTTACTTATGATCTATATCTGCTATTTTAACAATTAATAGATATCATCTAGTATTCTTTCCTAAACAATTCTTATGCTAATTATGCTATTAGTCCCTTAAAAAATAGTCTTAAACTTTCTTTTGTAGTAATCTAGGTTGGATCTTATGCTGAATTATTGCATTATAGTTTTAATTAATTCTAATAGCTACTGGATTTAGTTTATTTGCTACAAATTATGTATATGTGCATTAAATCTCATACTATACTTATAAACTTAAATTGCTTTTAATTAGGCTTTCATAGAAACCGATTCATTATTCCTCAAGTAGGCGCATATACATTAAGTAAGATTCATACAAATTACAACCCTTCCAGTATTTCATTTTATTCCATTTACTTCATACTCTCTCCATATCAATTCTTCTTTAATATATAAAGCTACTCCTTTACTAAGTCTAGTTCCTCCACATTATTCCTTTATTTAAAGCATATCCTTAATTCAATCTATAAACACTTCTTGAGTCACCATAATATTTCTTTTTCAACCATTCATTTATATAACTCTTCTTTGTTCGACTTTATTCCTCCTATATTATCAGTTCTTATGTTTAATTAATTTAAAATATCCAAATTTTCTTGATCTTCATCGCTTGATTCTTTCTATTTAGTAACATCAATTTAGCTTAGTCTTTTCAAAACCAAATTACTCTAATGTTTGTATTTATGTTCAGGTTTTATGTATGTTATCTTTTCTGATATTATTTCTTGTTAATTATTAAAAGTAATTGCATCTATTAGTTATGGAAGTTAGTTAGTTACTATTGAAGCTTATTTTTTCAAAAGTCCAATTCCATTTTTCTCTCATGGTGTTAAATTTTGGTTTTTCCATATATCTAAGTAGCAGAAATCATTTTATCTCAGCATTTATTCAGTTAAATGATCTTTTATTATTCTATCAATTGTTGCCTATCTCGCGTATAATTTAAATAATTTATTTAAGCAATTTTATACTTTAGGATCCAAATTTTTGCATGCTACTTATAATTTCTGTAATATTTCTTTAGTTTTTCTATTTTTATTTATATATCTTTTATTTCAGTGTTTTATTTCTTGTTACATATTCTACCACTTTTTTTTGATATTCCAATATAACTGATTATTAGCTTTATTTATTTTTATCTTCTATATTACTTAGTACTGTGTCTAATTTTTTGACAGTTTACATATCATCATATTGCCAATTGATTTAACTTTACACATAATTTTTTTTCTTCCAGTCAAGTAGGAATATTTTCTGGATAAGTGGTTCAAATATTTCTGGGTACATAATAGTTCTACCATCAAATCATGTTATTCCTTTTATTGTAAAAAAACTGTTTTTTATATTTTCGAAGGGTTTTTAACTATTTTTCTGTTTGAGCTAAGCAGTTATCTAAACCTAAAGAGTATTTTATTAGTTCATCATATTTTCCTTGCTTTTTTCTCAATCCTCAAAACTTGATTTGGATGTTGCTGACTAGTTCTTACTGGTTTATCATATTAATCTCGAAAATTTATTAAATAAAAAAATGGTCCTGAAAAAGTAATCATCACCTATCTAGCCAAGTAAAGCTCAAAATTATTACTTAATTGATCTAGAATTTCTCTTAAGTGAGAACAAAACGCTATAATATTCGTTTCAAGAGCTACAGAGAAATATAATAGTCCTATAGGAAAGCATCACTGGAATTCACATCAATCGCCATGAGATCAAATAGCAACTTAACCTTATTCCTTCGAATGAACAAATTAATTAGAGAGTTTAAGCAATCGAAGAAAAATTTAGATATTTTCGATAATATAATCAACAAATTTGTGAAAAATGAATTTCTTAGATCATGCAAAATCAAGGAAATTATCCGATGGACATAGAAGCAAAAGACCCATAGTAATTTATTATCAGGAAAAGAAAAATAGCATGCTGATACTGTAAAAAAATGGGACACAAGATAAGAGATTTTTGGTAGTATTAATAAAAACAAGAATACCAGAGCCAAAAATAATGGTATAATTTAAAAAATTTTTGATGCACGCAAGATGGCAGAATATTCAGAAAAAATGATTGTAAATCACTTAAAATTCTCCCTAAATTCAAGCGGCTGTAAATAATTTCAGCAGAAGTTGGTTAGGATTCGACAAAGAAGAGATACTGAGAAAGAAAAGATTCATATTTGACAAGAGACATGATAACGAAGATTGGAACAAATTTAAAGTAGAAGGTGAATTTTATTAAACTTAACAAAAATTTGATTTGTGACAAAACTAATAATGTTGAAGTCAAGATAATCTATTATATTATCTTATCTTAAGATTGAGTTTATTATTATTATTATTATTATTTTAACCAAATGTAAAATTAAAGTTTGCATATCCTGGGTTTTCAACCGGGTTTCTGCTGACAAGTTTTTTTCCGTGGTTGTTCTCCACGACCTTTTTTTAAAGTGGACGGCTACTACGAAGGATTCTCTTAGTTTCTTGTTCATAGTTTCTATTTATATATACCTTACTCAAGTTTGTTTAAGTTTCTTCAGGTCCTTTATTCTTCATTGTACTTGAGTTATCTTAATTTCTTACAATGTCTTAGTAAATGATACCAAGATTAGCAGTACCAACAATTTTTATATCGTTTTTCTAATTTCTATTTTTAAAACACTTTTTTCTCCAGCATCTCAATTCTTTTGTTTATGTTTGTATCATTTTTTTCTTAATTTTACTTTTCTTAATGTTGTATTTTGTGCTAATCTTCTTCTATGATCATTCTTTGTGATTAATTGAAGTTAGTTTACGACATTTCATAAAGTTAATTTTCTGTTACTACTGAGTTTTTAATCAGTTAACTTTTGAGAATTAGCAGTTCGTTATTTTAGTCTTCTATGTAATTCATTAGCTCCTGGATTTTTTCTCCTTGATTAAAAAATATCTCTTCATATTTTGTAATTTTTGCTTCCATTTTTTCGATTTCGCTTTGGAGTAAATTGTTATTTTTGGTTTCAGGGTTTTATTGTTCATTCGGATCAACCATTAATTTTCCCTCTGAAGACGAGCTAGATTCTCTATCCTGTCTTTGCTTTTTTAGCTCCTCGTTCGTCACTTTTTTCTTGTTTTTCTTTGTTATTTCTTAGAAAGACGAATGTTCTTCTCCATTTTTTTGTCTTAAAATTGAGTTTTTATCGAGAATATAGCTATTATAATGGCTTGGCTTTATTATTGATTATACAAGGGACATTTTTAAGTATATAGATTTTAGTTTAAATGATTAAAGGAAATAATGTATTTAAGGGTTGAAGATGTTGACTTGATGATAGTAGTGATTACTTAATTAGTATTTAGATAAAGATATAGCTTAATGATTATTTGATTATAGTTTTGATTTGATTAATTAAATAGTAATCTAAGTAGTACTTGTATAATTTGAATATAAGGATGTATCTAAAGATAGTTTTTTGACTATGTTGAATATAAGTATGTTATAAGCTGTATGCTTATATCTGAATAAAAATAATATTTGAATAATAGATTTTTAAAGATATTTAGATAAAATTTGATTCTTTATTTATATCCTCTTATTAAGGTATTTAGTAGATTAACCTCTTTAATAAGTAGTAACATATTTACTTAATTACATATCTTTAAACTACTTCTTTACATATAAAACTAAGTTATTATTAATAATATAGATATTATTATTATATTTATCAGTTATTACTTCTAATACTTCTATAACTCAATTTTTCTAAATCAATCCTCATTATTGAAACTCTTCTCTATTCTATAGCAAAAACATATCCATAGTTATTTCTTATTTTCATCTCCGTTAAAGCTTCAACATCTTTAAAAATTTAGCTTTATTGCCATTATTCTTTGTTTCTTTTATATATTCTTCTTGAATACTCTTTTGTAGAATAAATTTTTACACCTCCAAATATGACAAGAGGCTCTAAACAAACTATAGGTAAAGCAACAGCTTCAGGAAGACTCAAATTTTACTTACTCCATCTATCATTCTATATGTTATATTTTCATATATCTTTTAAAGTTTATAATTTTTAATTTAACCCTCCAAAAGAATAAATATTTTATTCATCTCTATCTACTACTAAAGTTTAAAAAGCTATTCAAAATGGAAATTAAGAGCAGTTTTATCATTTACTTTAGTTTCCTATCTCTAACTTTTCTACTGATTAAAATATTTGATTATTATTAGTAATTCCTCCAACCACATAAACATATTTTTAAGCAGCAGCTAATCCAAAGCCACCTCTTCCCTCATTTAGATCACTAAGTTTTATACTATTACCTTCATAATCGAATTATCAAATTTCTTTTATTGCTTTATTTTAATTTATGTTATATCCTCCAATTAAATATAACTTATTTTAATATTCTATACTTCTATTGTAAATAGGAATTGTAATTTAAACTTAGACTTATTTTAATTACTCTGTTTAAATATTAAATAAACTTAATTTTTAAATTCTTCAGTTAAAAAAGTGAATATAGTTAGATTATATGGAGTGCTAGCTTATTTTATGTTAATTAGTCTAAATCTTATTTGGTTACTTAGTATTGTATTATAGTTTTTATCTTATTAGATTGTAAGTTAATTTAGACTTTAGTATTGTAGGTGGTTATGAGTTATATTAGAGTATAGTTGGTTTTAGTGATTAGTAGAATTAGATAATATTTGAGTGTTATTTTTGGTAGATAAATGTTGGTTAATGATTGATGATGATATTAGTTAGTGGTATTATGAGAGTATTACTAATGTTTGATTATTTGGTTGTAATGGTTTTAGATTTTTCCATAATTTACCTCCTTATCTCTTTTAATTTCTATCTAGCATCTTAAATCTTTTATATGTATTATTAGTTTTAAAATATCACTCTTATTAAATCACTTTCTTAAGGTAAATCATCAAATCTAAAATGGAATCCTTTTTAACAAATAGGACATTACATTATGCCTTATAATCAGTACTGAGTATTCAAACACAAACCACAGTAAATATGTCCACAAGGTAAGACAGTTGGAAGAGCATTAGTTAAGTTGTAATCTTCTAAGCAGATTAAGCATTTTGGTAACGCTTACATTTTTGTTATTATTTAGACTACAAAAGCTATAAAGCTAATTTATAACAGTTACCATCAAAAATACAGTCAATAATATCTATTATTACATTATTACTTAGTACAATATTAAGCTCTTATATAAAGTAGCAATCTCACATTCAACATACCACCGATCTCAGATAGAGATTGCTTATTAAATTTAATAAAGACATGAAATAGTTTTACAACTTAATCAGATTATAGATATTATTTTTAAGAAAAGTGTGTTTGTCGCAAAATATTTAAACTACTAGGAGGAATGCACAAAAAGAGGCAGAAATCTTAAAACTAAGTAGCCTATCAAAAAAGTAGGTAATTTAGAACATCAACTTAGACAAAAGCTCTGGGCAAATCATTATAATGGAAGAAGAAAAGAACGAGCAAATACCATAAAATGAGGAAGAGAATATGTAGCTCAAAACTGCTATAAGGTTAGGATTTACCTATTTCAATCAATTTTTAGGAGAAAATTATTATAACCAAAGGCTTAGTCCAGCAGAAATGTAAGAAAATGAAATCGATCAAGCATTTCTACGATATCTGAATTAAGAATATGGTAAAATATTGAGAGTGTGAAAATCCTTCAGACAGGAATTATTATTATATGATTCAAAAATAAGGAAACACTTACGAAATTCGGAAATAATTAAATTTAGAAAAGTAGAAATTTTGTAATCCCAAAAGAGTAAAGAAACATAGAGGAATTCTATAACATTAAGAACTACCCGATTCATTGAGCATTTAACATGTATTCAAGTTTTAACCTGGTAGAAACCCATCTATAGCTGTACGGAAAAATAGTATGTATAGAGATAGGAACCATAAAAGGTATAACGTGAGTGAATGGAAAAATGAAAAATTATTTAGAATTGAAGGAAATCAAAGATGCTTAAAATGTATTTGATAAGTTAGACGATGGAGGTATAAGCACTTACTTGAGTTATCCATCAATTTGAAAATGTAAGAGCTGTAACAAATAAGGGTATAGCACAAATTAATGCTTAAGAAAAAAAGTTATAAAATAAGTAATTAAAAATGCTAAGGAAGTAAAGACCAGATTGATGCATTCTGAAATCAGGAATAAAATGCCTTATTATAAAGAGAAACAGATCGTGAAGGAAAAGAAAGTGAAGAAAATTGAAGAAAATTAACTTTCAAATAAAATACTACTTTGAACTTCTAGCAAAAGCAACAAGTTTAAGCCATATTAAAGTTACTTTAAAAGCGATCGACTTTAATAGATACTTAACTACAAAATTAAATAAATAAAATGAGATGAAGCGATACAAGTCACAAAAAACAGAAAGTAAAATAGTAAATAAGGCAAAAAAAATCTGAAACAACTAGAAAGCAGTGACAGGAAGAAATTATACATAAACACAACGCTGTCTTAAAAAAGATAGAAAAATATATACAGGAAGATAGTATTGAGTATAAAAATTGAAGACATAAGTACAGAAAAAATAATAAGCATTAGAACGATTTGGTTTTCACGCTATTAAAGAAGTAGAAACTAAAAATATAGGGTAGAAGGATTAAGAAAAATAGGAAGTACAAGGAAATAATAATATAATAAAATAGACAGAATTAAACATAGGCACAGCAAACGTCAGAGTATTAAAATGAAACAGAAGAATTAAAAAAGTTAATGTGTGAAAGGAAGATAGAAATTATGGCAATTTAAGAAATATTTGGGGATAAAACTGCTGAAATGCCTTATATCTACGGATTCAGAGCAATAATAAAATTGAGCACAAAACACTGCAAAGAAGTAGCATTTTATATAAAAGATGGAATTATCCGCAGAACCAAAGTATTGGATATAGCAAATCTCAATCAAGCAGAATTATTTTAGAGAGGAAGATTAATAGGTTTAACACTTAAGCTAGCATTAATAAACGTATATAACACAACAACATCTTACTCTGATTAAATAATACCCTTTTATGAAAGTCTTTAATAATACATAATAGCAGCAAACTGCAAAGTATTTTAAATTTTAATACTAGAAGATTTAAGCGTGCATATTCCCCAATTTTTATCGTATGAGCAGAATAATTCAGGCTAATACTTACTTAACTTGATGAAAAATTATCTTTTTTAATGTATAGATTCAAATCAAGATAAAACCTTCATCACAACATAAGGAAAGGAAAATTAAAAATAGAATACTTATTATCGGTTCAATATATAACGTCTAACATTATCAGCACAAAATTCTATCAATAGAGACCAAGTGAAGATTATTAGCCAGGTAAAATAAAGATAAAAATTGTGGAAGAATATCGAAAAAGCCCATAAATTAAAAGGATAAATTTTAAAAAATTAAAGTAATAAAAGGTTCAAGAAAGATTCAAAGAATGATACGAGAAAATAGATTTAAGTGAATTCGAAACTTTAGATAGCGAAGCTTACTATGAAAATGATTAAAATATATCCAAGAAGCGATCAAAACGATATGTGGTTTTGTAACAAATTAAATGAGAAAATACTAATATACAGTAGAAATAATAAAACTAAGAAAAAACTTATAATAGCAGGAGAAATAAGTAAAATATCTAATTAGATAAGGATGCTAATAAATTGATAGTTATATTAAAATGAGATAAGAATCAAGGAGAAAATTTAGATTGCATCTAAAAAAGATAGGAAAATAAATTAAATATTTTCTTAGATGAAACTTAAACAACACTTGAAAAGGAATATAAAGATAATTAAAGTAGAGAAAATATGTACCATGGACATTAATAAGGAAAAGGTTCTTCTATCAATAATGCTTAATTTAAATACATAGCATTAAAAGAATATCTAGAGTAAAATCTTGCATCTATTGTACATTTATACTGGTAGAGGATATTTTGGTTATGTTTAGCGCTGAATATGAAAAGGTACTAATTAGACTATATTTATTAGTTAAAGGAATAGTCTTATGAAGACTAAGTTGGTGTTTATATTGTCTCTAGATTGATCTATACTTGGTAATGATTTATAACTAAAAGCTGATTGATTGACTATGAAGGTATCTAAGACTTAGTTGAAGGTAGTAAATAGTATGTGGTATTTGAAGCATATTGGTATAATAACTCTCTGTCTAGATCTAAATGTTTTAAGTAGCTGATGATAGTTTGTTTAGTGAATATTGGCATTAATGTTACATAATGAAATAGTTGGATTTGAAGGTAAATAGAAATAATTTAGTATGTTTTTAAGTTTGGAAGATATATTGAAATAAGTAAAGGATAAAATCTAAGGAGTATTAAGGTATAGCTTAAGCATATAGCCAAATTAAAGTTAGAAAATATAGTAATAAAAGTTGATAAAGCTAAGTATAATATATACTATCTCAATTATATATTTTAAGGTATATAAATAAGCTAGTGATATCTATTAGGTAAATAATAAAGCTCAGATTTAGTATGAAGCAAATTAAACCTAATAAATTTCAGTAAGTAATAGAACGTTAAGTTTAGAAAAGAAAATATAGATTAACTTCAAGCTAAATAGGAGTAAGATATTATTAATGAAGTCAACTCTTAATTCACTTACTAACAAAATTTGAATCAGTTTAGTTGATTTTAGTCTAAAAGTGTGTTTTGACATGCTTAGTAAGAAAGTTTGACTAGAATCTGTAGGAAATAGAAGCTGGTAAATAACTTTGATGAGCAAAATAAAGTAATGTTATTATATAAAAAGCTTAGTTAACTTGAATAAATAGCAGAATATTTTAAGGTTATTCATGTTCTAAGAGATTTTATAGGGATTTGAAGATAAAGAGTATATCAATAGATAAATTATATCCCTAAACTTGAGGGAATAAAATAAATTTATTAAAAGAACTCTAAAAATGAACGAGAGTATAACTATCTAGCTTCTTTTCATGTAAGAAGTCAGATATCTAATGGTTAGCTTGTATTATTAAGAAGTCAAGGAAAGAAGTTTGATAAAGAGGAAATTCTTAAGAAATATTAAAAAAGATTAATGATAATTAGAATCATCCTGAGTTGAATAAAAAATGTAAGATCAAGAAATAATTTGTCTTCAGAATAAATTATCTAGACAATATAGAGATATAAGATTTGAAAGATAAATAAAGAACTTTATTTACTTAAGAAAGAAGAGTAGATGATTTTAGTTTGAATCAAGAACGTATATATATAGTATATTATAGAGATTATCTTAAGTTATACTTCTAATGCTTTTAGTCATTATAGAAAATTAAATTAATGCATAAATACGAGTACTAAGAAACGCTATACATTCTAATTAATTTGATATATGTTTATAAGAGTTTTATTATAATTTACTTAATAAGAAATTATTAAGATTTTATTTTTAAATTTACCACAAAATATCCATTATTTTCATATTTCTGTCTTCCTAACTAGCAATATTAGTAAAACTTTGTTCTACAAGACATTTGACGAATCCTTCTATTTAATAACATGTCTTAACAATACTTTACTATTCCATTATTTTCCATATTTTTACTCTTTCTAGGTTTTCATTTGGAAATCTTGCTTGATGTCTAAATAATTAGTCTAGGGGTTATTTACAATGTCAATTGGTATGACTTTTGATAGATATTTTAGATGATTAGTAAGGCACTTTTTAGAAATTTTAGATTGACAATGTAACATCCTTGTTGATCTACTTCTAGGATACTTTTGTTTAACTGCAGGTTCTTAACTTTAATCTTGCTATTAATTCTCCTAATTGAATAGCTAAACCTAAATTTCCTCTATTAATCATTTGAATTTCTTATATAAAAACTTTATCTATTTTCTCTTAAAAATCCCTTATAGATATTTTGCTTAAGTTCATACTTGATAGAACTCCAAGATATTGGGTCTTTATTAATATTCATACTAAAAGCATCTTAATAGCAAATTATTAATTTAGTGAGCTTACTAGATCATTTATCTTCAAAAGGTTATAATTAAATCTAGGTAACTGTACAAGGTATTAACTTGTACAGAATCAGAAAAACTCATAATTGATTAAAAAGTAAGTTTAAGGGTATAAAGCTATACTTTTAACTTTAGAGTACAAAGATAAAAGATCTATCTCAGTTATTAATCATATAAATGATTATTCAATAAGCTTCTATATTAGTCATTTAAACTCATTTTTCAAATATTACAATGTATAGAGCTTCATATATATAGATTTAGGTAAAAACCATTCAAACAAAAACAGACTATTATTAACTCTTTAAAACTTATATAATCCATTCTTTTACAAGGACAATCAACTTTAGCTTTATTTCCACAAGGACATTCTATTTTACAATTTGCTTTATGGATCACAAAGGCACATTTTAGACTATTTATTCAATCGGATTTGAATAAGAGATAGTGGCTTTTCCTATTTAGATACTTACAATGTTTCCTATTAACTTGATTCATTTTCATCTTTTTTAAAATTTTGAGCATGATATTAATCCAAAGCTTCTTACACCTTACCTAAGAAGCTATATGTTGATTCTTGATGCTTGACAGATGTCTAAATAATCTAATAATACTTGTCACTATTAATTTAAGAAGCCAACTTGCTTTCTTGTTCTAATTTTATAGCCAATATTCTAACTTCTGACTAAGAAGAACAGCTTGATTTGGCTAAAATATCTCTCTACTATCTCTTATCCGTTTGATTTGGCTTTTAATTAGGATGGATATAAGTGTATATAATTTGATTTATAGATGTCCTTTAGAGCTGAGGTTAATAAAGGCGTAGCTAATCTTGCATATAATTAGATAATAATGAAATAAAGGCCTATGGCTAATTGATGGCATTTTCATATGTTTCTCCTTTAATACTTTGATGGTTATTAATTGGTAGCTAGCTATATATATAAGTGCTTCTTTTGAAGGTTGCTTGTGTTTTTCATTTGAGATAAATCTCTTAAAAATAGAGTTTCTTAGATAGCTATATTATTATACATAAGAGTATCTAATGGATATATAGTAATTAATACTCCAGATATTAATAAATCTCTATAGAAGGGATAATTCTTAATTATTAGTAAAGTAGAGATAAAATGCCATATATGATGTATTAAACTCAGTTAGATATATAAAAATGAGCTAAATCTAGTTAATAGCTAATTAATATATGCAATTAGACAGTTAACCTTACTCCTATCATTAACTCAAAAGTGTTTGATGTAAACTGAAAATAGGGAAGTTTATAAAGGTTATGTAGCAAGATATTAAACTGCAAATTGCTAGGATCTAAATAAGAAGCTAAAATACTATAATGTTGATTATGATCTCTATTAGCATCTTAAATACTTTTAACTATTTACTTAGTAAAATTGTATACCTAGCTAATCACTTAAAGACTAGAATCAATAAATTTCATAATGTCACTCAATCTAGAGTATTGGCCTAATATCATTAGTATGTCTTAATGATTGTTTAAACTCATCTTACTGAATTTTAGATGTTTTTTCAATAATTTTCAAAAGCTTAAGGCTTATAACTGGAAATTAAATTAAGATTTGTACAGAAGATTAAAGCTTTTTTATAGAATTATGTAAATAGGTCAGCTTCTTATTTTTCAACTAGGTATTATGCTTCAGTCAATATCTTAATTATTATCTTGGATTAAAACAAGCATAGAAACTAGTTCAAGAGTAAGATATCTTTATTTCTAAAACTGTTACAAATTACTTGTGCCAATCAAAAAAAGACTCACAAAAACATTCAGCTTTTATTTTTCTTGCTATGACAAACTGATTTCAGATTATAGTTCCTTAATATCTTTCTACTAGTTTAATCTAAAGTGGAAAAAAGTAAATATTCTCTATATAAAGCGAAAGAAACCATCCATAAAAAAGTAAGAGATATTATTATAGTGCAGGTACTTAATTAACTTCAATTGATCAATTTCATTTAAAAAACTTGCTTAAATAAATAAATCTTTTAGAAAGGTTAAAGATGAATATTCCCCTTCTTTGAGCCTTAGCCAATAAGAATTAAAAGAGTATAATTAGATATTCGTTATTGTAAAATAGGTCCAACATTTAAGTTCTTCTACTTTAATTTTCTTCTTCCAATTATTCTTATAAAGCTAAAACTTCTACTCCTTATTTTTACTTTTATTCTTGTAAATCCTTAATTTAACACAAGCTATGGAGCTAATAGCTGGTTTAAGACAATGATGCAAATCATATGATTAAAAGGGAAGCTAATTAAATAAATAGAAGCAATTCTTACCTCGTATCTTCGTATTGAGTAACTAAAATTCATTCGATATATCTCCTTTAAACTATGAGTAGAAAATTAAGATTTAATTAAACATAAACTCTCTTAAATTGGAGTAACAAACTTTAACCCAATAAGTATAAGTACAAACTTAAAACCCTAAATTTAAAAACACATAACAGACTTTAAGTCTCTAGACTTATACATCAAATTCTTAAACCAAAACCTAATCTTAGAGCCTTCAAAATTTAACATCATCAAAGATAGCTTTTAATTTCATATTTATATGCAAATTTCCATTTACCATCATAAAATCAATATATGCACTTTTCATCCTCATTATTATGTAAATCATAGATTCAAGTACTCCCACAATATTTCCTATCTTAAAACCTAATTCACTCTCCTTATTTCAAATTGTCAAAACATTGCTTAAGCAAGTAAATACAGTTAAATAGAAGAGAGGCTTTAGATATGAGACAGCACTATGTTACATAATTAATCAATGCAGATTAGTTTTTATATCTCTAAGTTAATGGACCAGAACCCTATAACTAATTCAGACTACAATAAAGCAGTTTATAACGCTAATGGACAAATACTACTTTGATTAAGAAAATGCAAACTCTTTGCTTGCTTTTATATAATACTACAATTGAACAAATCTTCCATTTTAAATGAATCTAATTATGCAATGAAGCAGTCAGTATTTTAACTGGATTTAACTATGAACAATTTTTCAGAATCGTTCCAAAAAAGTCCTTTAATTTGAACTATAAAATTTCATTAACTATTGTAGAATATGGAGTCACTAAGCTTTTCTTACTTATTAACGAAGATTACTCTTAAAGGATTTAGACCATAGTCAATTATCCTTAAATCTAAAAAATGGATTTGCTTTAATCCTTAGATACAGAAATTCTCGCAGTCTTTGGAAAAATTAGTTTTAAAGGTCTTATTGGATTCTAGTTCAGTGATAGAGTGACTTTGAGTGAGGTAAAATATTAATTTTATTGCTTAGAGCTATCTTTAAACTCAGTTTTAGAGTAGATCTCTTTAAATTAAATAGACTAAAAGTATCTGATTAGTATTAAGTTCAAGACATATAGCATCTTAAAATTTAAGCTAATTTAAGTAGGAAGTATAGAGGATTATAAAGTTGAGATAATTAAAGATATTATCTGACCTCCAAATGCAACAGACACACCCTCTTAGGGTTAAAAAGAGTTACCGATTTCATGATTATAGCAATACATATGGTAGCTATATAAGCTGAGTAGATGGATATTACAAGGGAAGAGAATTTGGTTTCCACATAATAAATATCAGAAATTATACTTTAGCATTTTACAAAATCAAGCAAACATATATTTATACAGGCACAAGTGCATTTAACTATGATATGAGCGAATGATCACAAACGAAGGATTAGTATGGACTTATCCGTTTAATATCTGCAAGTAACTTACTCACTATTAAACTAACGGAGTTTTATGTAGACCTAAGATTTATTTTACTTTTCACTTCTGGAGGAAATACAGCTCCTGATTTATCTTACTCTTTGTGATTTCCTTATTCCGTCCGAACTAACACAAGATCTACTTTTTAAGGATAAGTTTCTGCTTTATTATGTATCCTTTTAAACGCAAAATAAATCTAAGTTAGGTTTTTTAAGAAATTATGTTTTTTTATCTATTCGATTTTTTTGGTATCTTCAACATCTTTATTTTATGTTTCCAAGTCTTCTACACAGTCAGCATATAATTGATCTTATTTTTATTACTTGATTAATTATCTTATTTTTAGATTTTATTATTATTTAAGTTTGATTACACAATCTCCATTGGATTGTGTTTAGCTTTAATCATAAGTTATTAATGGTTGATTTAATTAAGATTTCTAGTTTCTTATATTTTATTTTCTGTTTTTTCTTAATTAAATAGAAGTGTAGAAGCTTTTAAGCTAAATTCTGTATTAAAGATTTATTACTTAATTTTAAAGTAAATGCTGCTTATTTGCTTAATTAATTGCTAAACATTTAAACATAAGAAAAAATGAATTATATTATTTTACTTTTTAGATTAATGTATTTCACTCATTATTTATAGAAAATATTAAAAAATGTGCTCTAATTATTGAGATAAAGAGAAGTTATTAAGGTCTTATAGTTAGGTTTTCTATGATTTGAAGGGTTGTAGATCTTAAAAGTTAGTATTATCTCAGTTTAATGAGCTAATAATTTGATAAGGAAGGAGTTGTAAATAAGTAATAAATTGTAAGATGAAATGATGTAAAAATTTGATTAGAAATTTTTAGAAAACTAAATGAAAAATGAAATATAAATAGGATAGTAAAGATAAAAATAAGAATAAAAGAATTTTTATAAAGAATTTAATCATTCACAATCCAAAAGTAAAGTTATATCTCTTGCAAATAATTGAATTAATTGTATAATGCATTAAAAGGATTATCTTTTCGAATTGGAGATTTAAACAATTATTTAAAAAGATTGGAGTGATGAAAAGAATAACAGTTACTTTTTGGAACTTATTTTGTTAAATGGGTTTTTGACTATAGCATTTTTTTCTTCTATAATGCTAAACTTTGGTTTTTTCCATAAATCTAAGTTAATTAAGCCATTTTATCTCAGTGTTTATTCATTTAAATGATCTTTTATTATTCTATCAGTTACTATCTATCTCAGGTGCAATTTAAATAATTATTTAAGCAATTTTTATTCTTTAGAATTAAATATTGTGTACCAATCTGTATAATTTCTTATCTTTTATTTAGCATTCTTTATGTATCTTATTTATATTTATATATCTTTTATTTCAACGTGTTGTTTCTTATTACATATTTTACTATTTTTTTGATTTTTCAACCCAATTGATTATTAATTTTATTCGCTTTTTTATCTTCTTCATAGTATCGTGTCTATTTTTTGATAGTTTATACATTATCATATTGCCAAATTACTTAACTTTACACATATGTAAAACTTTTTGTTTGATTTTTGCGAAGGCTTTTAGCTACTTTTCTGTTGGATCTAAGCTTTTGTTTATACCAAAGTGAATTAGATAGTTATTATTATTGTAGTATTAATTTATATTTATCTTCTTGTTAAAATATAAAAAGTTTCATATTATTATTTATATACTAAGAATTTATTAATTTATTCTTAATCAAAGAAAACAGTTAGAATAAGTCCAGTTGCTATTATTCGTACTTAATCTATATATTATCCAAATTCTCTCTAACAGTACTCAAGAGTTCCATTAATGCAAACATTATTTTATTTTTTCTATGCTTGAGTTGTAACGTTTAAAATGTCTCTCTATAATCGATAGATTATTCCTATTTCTTAGACGAAATTTTCTATTTTATTCTCTTTATTTTCTTCAAAAAATTGCTCATTTAAATATTTTATTTTCTGTTAATTTTATTAGTTCATCTATTTTTCTTACTTTTTCTCAACATTAGACATCCCTTCTAAAAGCCTTATTTGGATGTAACTGAGTATAGTTTAATGGTATATCATATTAATCTCGAAAATTTATTATGTTTGAGTTTTTATCGAGAACATATGCGTTATAATGGTTTGATTTCATTATTGGCTTTAGAAGATACATTTTTAATTATATATGGTAGTTAGTTTAAATAATATAAAGGAAATAATGTATTCTAAATTAGAAGATGTTGAATTAATGATAGTAGCTATGACTTAATTAGTATTTAGATATAGGTATAGCTTAATTATTATTTTATTATAGTTTTGATTTGATTAGATAAATAATAGAGTAATCTAAGTAGTACTTGTATAATTTTAATATAAGGATGTATTTAAAGATAGTTCTTTTTACTATTTTGAATATGTTTTGGTATGTTATAAGTTGTATGCTTGTATATGAATAAAAACAATATTTAAATAATAATTTTAAAGATGCTTAGATAAAATTTGGTTCTTTATTTATTTCAGACGCTTTAAATATTTTAATAAGTAGTAACATATTTACTTAATTATATATCTTTAAACTATTTCATTACATATAAAACTATATTTATTATAAATAATATAGATATTATTATTATGTTTATCAGTTATGACTTCTAATACTTCTATAACTCAATTTTTCTAAATCAATCCTCATTATTGAAACTCTTCTCTATTCTACAGCAAAAACATATCCATAGTTATTTCTTATTTTCATCTACGTTAAAGCTTCAACATCTTTAAAAATTTAACTTTATTGCCATTATTCTTTGCTTCTTTTATATATTCTTCTTGAATATTCTTTCGTAAGTCCATTTTAACTACCTCCAAATATGACAAGAGGCTCTAAATAAACTATAGGTCCAGAAACAGCTTCAGGAAGATTCAAATTTTACTTACTCCATCTATCATTCTATATGTTATACTTTCATATATCTTTTAAAGCTTATCCTTTCTAATTTGCACCTCCAAAAGAATAAATATTTTATTCATCTTTATCTACTACTAAAGTTTAACAAGCTATTCTAAATGGAATCTAGGAACAGTTTTATCATTTACTTTAGTTTCCTATCTTTAACTTTTCTACTGATTATAATATTTGATTATTATTAGTAATTCCTCCAACCACATAAACATATTTTTAAGCAGCAGCTAATCCAAAGCCACCTCTTCCCTCATTTAGATCACTAAGTTTTATACTATTACCTTCATAATCAAACTACCAAGTTTCTTTTATTCCTTTATTTTAATTTAAGTTATATCCTCCAATTAAATATAACTTATTTTAATATTCTATACTTTAACTAAGGTCTGGAATTATAATTAAAACTTAGATTTATCGTAATTACTCTGTTTAAATATTAAATAAACTTAATTTTTAAATTCCATAATCAAAAAAGTGAATATAGTTAGATTATATAAAGTGGTAGCTTAGTTTATCTTAATTAGTCTAAATCTTATTTGGTTACTTAGTATTGTATTATAGTTTTTATCTTATTAGATTGTAAGTTAATTTAGAGTTTAGTATTGTAGGTGGTTATGAGTTATATTAGAGTATAGTTGGTTTTAGTGATTAGTAGAATTAGATAATATTTGAGTGTTATTTTTGGTAGATAAATGTTGGTTAATGATTGATGATGATATTAGTTAGTGGTATTATGAGAGTATTACTAATGTTTGATTATTTGGTTGTAATGGTTTTAGATTTTTCCATAATTTACCTCCTTATCTCTTTTAATTTCTATCTAGCATCTTAAATCTTTTATATGTATTATTAGTTTTAAAATATCACTCTTATTAAATCACTTTCTTAAGGTAAATCATCAAATCTAAAATGGAATCCTTTTTAACAAATAGGACATTACATTATGCCTTATAATCAGTACTGAGTATTCAAACACAAACCACAGTAAATATGTCCACAAGGTAAGACAGTTGGAAGAGCATTAGTTAAGTTGTAATCTTCTAAGCAGATTAAGCATTTTGGTAACGCTTGCATTTTTATTATTATTTAGACTACAAAAGCTATAAAGCTAATTTATAACAGTTACCATCAAAAATACAGTCAATAGTATCTAAAACTACATTATTACTTTATTTAGTATCTAATTATATATTTTGGTATAAGTATAAAATAAATAAATGTATATAAGTAAATTAGATGATTAATGCAAGCAACATATATAACATAAAATAATTTATTAAAGTGACTTCACCTTTATTTGGTTTGTCACTAATTAGTTTATGAGTTTTAAGATGTAAATGAATCGTTCATGTCTTTTTCAGAGCTTGTTTCTTCTATTGCATATCGTGTTGTACAGATTTAACCTTTCTTGATCTTAGGAATTTTTCTTCAATCTCAATTAGGTCCCAACATCTTCCTCGTCCTTCTTTTTTGAGCATTTACTATATCCAATAGTAATTAATCTCCACTGTATAATTTTTTCTTGTAAAGTTTTCCTTCTGGAGAACAGTATAATTTTGTCATATTATTTCATATCTTTCAATTATTAGATTCTTGCTTCTTCTGAAAATATCAGCATCTTCTAAAGATGTGTCCAACCTTTTAGCAATAAAAACATCTTGATTTACAATATTTCGAGTTATGTCCTATTTTTAAGCATTTTAGCATTTTTAGTATTTTTAGCATTTTTAGCATTCTTACAATTTTAAAAAATTGACAATTTTTTTCCGATCCGAAAAAGAAATTAAATTTTGTTCTTCTATTACCATAGGATCATTATTAAGATTATAATTGTATGGTTTATTAATTTCTACTATTTTTTGCTCCGTTTTTTGCAGTTTTTAATTACCTTGCAACATCAAGGGTTTAGTGCTTATTTCCGTTTTTAAGCATTAATTTTCGTTTTATAATTATTGCACAGTAAAAGTTAGAGAATCTAATCGTTAAATAAAGTCTAGAAGTGATTGTTGGATTTTTTTGTTTTCCGCTCTAGAGAGTATATTCGATTAGAGAGTTTGATTACTGGATTTGGTGTTAGTTTTTGGTTGATTATTTGTTAGGAGGCATTTGATTTATATAATATTTTGAATGAAAATAAAGTAAATTTAAGGTTTATTAATAGTTTGATATAGTTGTATTTTACTTAATTTAAATATATAATATTATTTATATATAATATTTATTTATACTTTAGTAGCTTAAGTTATTTATAAACAGCTTATTTATATAACTATGCTTAATAATTTTTAGTACTTAGAGAAATATATTTAAAGATAATCTAAATTTATATAAAATAATAATTTTAACTTAGATAAATAAATAAAATATCTAATTTGTAATAAAAGAAAAGTAATAAAAGAGAAATATATAATATGAGATAAGAATTAATAAAATAATTATATAAATATACAGATATAAAATATATATGCTTTTAGTAAATACAAGTATTAGTAATAGATTTATAAATTATTATAAAATAATATCATCTAAACCTAAAATAATTCAACTATAAACTGCAGAAATATTTTACTTCATTAAAAGAGTTAAAAAAGGAAACTAAAATTATTATAATATTTAAATTTTATCAAGTTAGATTCAATTTTTAAACTAAAGGTAAAAATACATTTTTTAAGACCCTTTCTGTCTAAATTAATTTATAAAAAGTTAAAAATATAAAAGGCAACAATATTTATAATTTAAAAATAAAACAAATAAAAAGAAACCATTAATTAAAATAAATAAGATAGTTATAAATTTATATTTATGTTATTTTTACATATAACATAAATAAAAAATATATAGATTAATATAAAATTCATTAAATTAAACTAAAATTTCCTAATCAGTTACATATTTATAAGATTTTTAGTTGCCCATTAATATTTCGATAGTATAATTTCTTTTTTAGAATTTTCTAATATGATATATATTACATGAAATGGAACAATAGCTAATAAAAAATTTTAAAATAAAATTGAAATTGATATACAATAAAATAAATAAAAATATTTTATAGATATTTATTAAGTTAAATAGATATCCTTTTATTAAATTTAATAGCTTCAAATTATATTTAAATTAATTATATAATTAATTTCTTAACTTAACTAAAAATATCTTGGTTAATAGGTACTCTTTCTTATTAATTTTCCCTGTTTAAACAAAGTTTCTCCTCTCACAAATATAGCTCATCTTAATCAATAAAATGTAGGGTTTCGACATTCTTAATGGTAACTTCCTCGCCATCAGATTAAATACATTAATTTTACTAATTGAGTTCTTCTTGGATTTATTTTAGTTTATCATTCATTAATTTTATTTTATTCTTTAGAACTTTAATTTATTTTTTCAGTTTTTCTATTTACTCTTTCATTATCTATATTTGATTCTGTCAGTTCTGTTACACTAATGATATCTTACTCCTGTAAATTCTAATAGAATTGCAGTAAAGCTTGTTGTATTTTACTAGGTATTTTTAATGTGCTTCTTCAGAGTTATTTTATACTTTTTGTATTGTTATTATAGGAGAACAGGTTTGCTGCTACATCAACTCAATTTTATTATTTTTTTGAGAATTATTGTTTCCTCAATTTTCTAAAGTATTGATATTCTTACTCGCTTAAATCCAATTTATTCAATTACTTTTTCTATCTTTTTTCTAATTCATCAGTTTCTAATCAATTTTTTATAGATTTCTAATTTCTTTCTTGTAAGGCCTTCATTTAATCTCTATCTTTTGTAGATATATTTCTAACCGTTATAAAGTTAGCTTGAATCAGGAGCTTTTTATTTTGATTAGATGATTCCAAAAAGCGTAGGTTGATTCCAGAATAATATAAATGGTTTTATCGGTCACTTGATAAGATGAAAAGATGGTTTTCTTTTACTTTTGATATTAATATTGGTTAAATGTTCTGATATTTGTTCTAGTATTTAGTCTTAAGCCTTATATTAGTTAATAAGGTGTTTATGTAAAATATATAAGATGGAGAGTAATAGGGTATAGTTTCTAGACTATGATATGTATAATAAAAATGAGTAAATATCTAGTTTAAATAATAGTAAATTTAGTAATTTAGATATATAATGATTTTAGTTAATATTTATACAACTAAATATAAAACTTACATTTAAATTAGCTTATAAACAAATACAAGATATATAAACATTATTATTAATAGATCTCATATTTTAAAATTAATAAATCATCATCCACAATTTATAAGAAAACCTTAAATTACTTTAATTCTAAAAATTTAATAACTTTATAAATAATATTAAATAGAATTAAATAATAAACCAATCATTTTAAGACTATTCATCTTTATTCTTATATCTTTATAATCTTCTTTTTATTTCTACTTTACATTTCTTATTTAAAACTACTTTAATCCAACACATTTCACTCCAATTTATTTTTTCATGTCAATATATAAAAGTAACAAGAATATATTCTTATGAAAGCGCTCTTTAGACTAAAACAATTTTATTAAACAAATCAATTCATTATATCTTTTTAGCACCCCGTTGCTAATTAAAAAACATTACTAAAAAGCTTAAATTTTAAATTAATAAGATAAAAAGTAAAATTTAAGGACTTAATTGTAATTTTATTTTAAATAACTCTTAGTTAATTTAAATTAACTGAAAACTAGTTTACAAGTTTACTTTAAGCTATTTAATAATCTTATATCAATGTAAATCAATTTACCTATTTCTTAATATTTTTTTAATTTAACTGATAATATGAAAATTTTAAAAATGATAGATAAATAAAATTTATAAAGTGATTTAGAAAGAAATTTAATAATATAATTTAAAATTAACACAAAGTTTAGAAATAGGAAAAGCTAACTATAGCAACTGTTTAAGCATTTATTTTTGCTAAATTTATTTTCTCTCGTTACCTTTTATATTATCATTTTTTATTAATTTGATAAACTATAACTATTTAAACTATTTTTTCTATAAAGAACTTTAGATTAAATGAGTAGTTCTTTATTTAATTATTTCAATCTTATTTTATAGAAATAAATTATGCTTTTTTTTAATTATTAAATCGGTAATTGAGAGGCCAGTCAGTCAAACTTTCATACTGTTAGAGAGAACCCTCGGGGTAAGTTAGGTATGTCTCAACGGAGCTTATCCACCCTTCCCAGTGGTGGCATCTAGTGCAAGATTACTCGAAATGCAGTATACATTGCACTAGATTACCTACAAGTTTGGCTGACGCGGCTGACATCCATTTTTTATATATATAATAATAATAATAAACCATAAGAGTTTCAATATTTTAAATATTGAGACATAAATGTATAATCATTGCTAAATAACCTGCAAATTATGTTAAATTTAAAACTTTTCGCGTTTTCAATCATGGCTCTGTTTCACTCTCATCTTGATAAAGTTTCGATTAGTTCATTAAATCTATTTATTATATTCTTTTAATAGAATCTACTTCTTTAGTCTATTCTTTAAAATATTTAATCTTCTTCTTAATAATTATAGATGGAATATTTTCATGTATTTATCTACTTTAATCATCTTATGTTTTGTAAATTATTGACTAATATAGTTTTAGTCACATAAAATTAGTCTTCTTTAATCTTTTCCAGTAATTATTTTGTGTTTGTTAAAATTCTTAAAAATGTCAGAATAAAGATTACATTGGAAATTGTGCTCAAGTGCATCAAGGTCCTATCTGCATAAGCAAAGTTAGTTTAATTATGCTTCGATATATCGTTGATTCAGTTCTTATTAAAAATTATAAGTTTAAGTTCTTAGTTTATAGATTGAAATAGTTTCTTGGATTAGATGTCTATTGTATTTGGTATATGTTATTAAAGAGAAAACATTATAATTACTTTCTATTTAATCAATAAATCTTTTTGTAGTTTACATTACTGCATTCCTTTAATGACATTCTTAGAAGAATTTTTAGATTTAAATATTGAGATGCTTATTAAACTCTTTGAAATAATAGGTTCTTTAAATATCTAAATCATATTTTTAAATGCTTTTATCTACATATTTCTTGTAGGGAAGGTTAAATTTATTGCACTTTTTAAGTAAAAAGGCTATATCTGAGTTAGTATTTTCCTAGCTGAATCGAGTTAATTTTCGGTAAAGACGCATAAATTTTTTATATCGAAGAGTGGATAAATGGAAGTTAATTTAAATCAATAAAACAAGATTCAGTAAAGGAAGATTAAGAATATTTGAAAGCTAATCTTGATATAAGTCTTTGTGATCGTGTAATTTTTCTAGGCATTCATTTAATTCCTGAAATTACTGCTCAAGGAGTTATATTCCTTTCATATTCTACTTTGGGCAAAATGAAAATTCTGCAAAGGTTTTTATAACTAATTGGAGATAAATGCCATATTTGGAAAGAAAAGCAGTCGTTTTCAAAATTGCTCTCCTGTATACAGAAACCTTTTCTTCACAATGCTTTTTATAATTTTACTTGTTGCCCAATTTTTAATCTAGATAAGAGATTAAATCTTTCTGTGTGATTGGAATTCCATTAATGTTTAAGTTAATTTCAGTTTCTTTCTCTTTTTTCTCAGAAATTTAACTGTTTCACATTTCTTAACATTTTATTTTAAGTCTTACTCAAGTAAAAATTTTTAGTTTCTGTGCATTTTTTTAGGAATCTGCAAATTAAATTAAATCATCAGCAAAATCACGCACAACGAAAGATCTGGAACAAATATTAAATCTTAGTTTCTTTTAATTATTTTCTAAATATCTTATTACAATGTCATAGTATAGAATTGCAAGTACAGGACCATGAATACTTCCTTATAGAACACCATTATTAATCTTTACTGTTCTAGTAAGATATCCATCAATAATAAACTTAATATCAATATTGTTTTAAAATGATTCTAGAGCAAGATCTAAGTTTAATGGAAGCCTCAGTCTTCTTAAATTATCAAAAAGTAATTTCCTATGTATATTATCAAACATCTTTTCTACATCAATTAAAGTATCAATCCATTATTTTTTCTTGATCATCTACAATTTAAATCAATGATTTATTAAACAGTTCAAAATTAGTTAAGTAGTAGAACGTTTACAGAGATATCCAAACTAAGCTGAGTATAAAATATTTCGTTCATATATATAATTATAAAGCCTTTAAGTAATTACCCTATTATAAATTTTTAACACACACTTTAGCAAAGCAATAGGTTGCAATTACTTCAAATATTTTTACTTCCTTATTTGAAAATAGGAATATATATTAACCTTTCAAACCTCTCGGTATACTAAACGTGATAAACATATTATTTATAAAACAAGTAATTATTTTATATAATTCTTACCCTCCATATTTAATTTAAGACCATCCTGCTTTGTTGTTTGCTAGTTAAGATATTATTTTTTAATTTAAAATTCGTAAAAAAAGATTCTCTAAAGATGACTCAATTGGTAGTTGTTGATAAAAGAGTAGTTTTTATATATTAAATTAATCTTATTATTGTATTTCTTGTTGACTAAGATTTGAAGGGTTATAGAGTTTTAAAGAGTTAATAAATAGTTAGTGTTAGTTTTAATTATAATTAATTTAGTTAGGAATTTTTGGGTTTCTATTTAATATAATTAAATTATGTTTTTGTATACTAATTTGATATATAATTTGATATTTTTGCTTAACTATTATTTTCTCTCAAAGCTTCTTTCTATAAAAAGTTTAAAATATTTTCTTATGAGATATATAGATATTTTTTAATATAATAAATTAATTTTATATATTTTGCTTATGATAATTAACTAATGTCAGATTTTCTATCAAAAATTAGTTTATAAAATAAAAATAATTAAAAGCATTTCTTTTACATAAAATAGCCTTTTATTAATACATTTATTTAACTATTTTATCTTTAAGGACTCAAATATATTTTCAAAACTACAATTAAACATCTGCAATGTCTCTCTATTGCAATTCACTCTAACTTCACATTTATTCAATTTAATTAAAAATTTGCTTGCTTTTTAACTTAACACTTAACTAATTTTCAGACTTCAAAGTAAATTTTACACACTCCACTTTCTCATTATTTCATCAGCTATTAATAAGAGTCATTTGTTGTCCTTACTTATTATTACTGAATATACTTCACCTTAATGTTTTATTAAGGTTATTAGATTATCGCCTGGTTAAAAATTCCATAATTAGATAGTTGAGTCACGGCAACAAAATATAAAATTATTATCATTTGTTACTGCTAAACTTATAACGCTATTAAAATATCCTTTTAAAGTTCGAATATATTGTCTATCAAAAGTCCCATATCTTTATTGATTTGTCAATTCTCTGACATTATTAATTTATTATCATGACTTAAAATTATTGCTCTAATCTGGTCTTTATGTTTTTGAAAAAGCGAATACATTGTCCAGTTTAGAAATTTCATTTCTTAATAGTCTTAACAAAACTTCCCGATACTATTGATTTATAATCTCATGTTAAAACCACCGATCTTACTCAATTCATATGTCCCTACAAAGTACGCTTCAGTTACAGATAAGATGAAACTATTATGTCTCTGCAAAGTAGCAAATGATTATGGTGATTCCAGTTATACGTTAGTTAAATTTACTTTATTAAAATTACAATTTATTAGACATGCATTTCTTAAGTTAACACCATACATGTTGGTATTTTATAATTTACAATCTTACAGCAATTAATCACTTAAATAAGCCCCTTTGATTCTTATTGCTTCTAAACTTTTTATATAAACACATATTTTAAATTCTTCATAATAGTTATAGCATTAGCTGAGGCTTATTCTACATAATTAAAAGTTTTAGATAATTCAATTAATTTTTTATTTTATATAACAAGTTTTAACTTTAATTCTGCTTTAATTGGTTTCAAATTTCTTTATTATAGCATAATTAGATTTATTCAAACTATTTTATTTCAACTTTGGACCGGATAAAACTTAATTTGACAATTTTACTGCAAATATACCAACAATCTCATTTAATATCATATTAATACTTTTAAATTCAATACTCGCCTAATCAATTTTCTACTTCATATGTCTACGAAACTTTATTCTTCAGTTTATATTAATTTCCTTTAAACTATTTGGAGCCAATTACTGAGAGATTTAATTTACATTAAGCCTTCATTTTAAAATTAGCTATAAGTCTAAATCATTTACTTTTATTACTTAAAGCATATTTTTAATTCAATCTACAAACATTTCTTGAGTTGCCATTATGTATATTTTTTCAACCATTAATTTACATAACTGTTCTTTATTTTACTTTTTTCCTCTTATATTATCAGTTCCTATATTTATTAGTTTAAAACAATCAAATTTTCTTGAATTTATTGTTTGATTCTTCCTATTTATTTTAACTATTTTAGGATTACTTGCTTGTCTTTTTCAAAACCAAACTACTCTAATGCTTATGATTATATTTACGTTCTATGTATACTATCTTTTCTGATTTTTATTTATTATTTATTATTGAAAGTAGTTGTATTTATTAGTTGTGGAAGTGAATTAGTTACTTGTTGGAACTTATTTTGTTCGATGGGTTTTGTTAATGTAATCTTTTTCTCATGGTGTTAAACTTTGGCTTTTCCATACATATAAGATATCTTAAATCACTTTATCTCAACATTTAATCAGTTAAATGATCTTTCATTATTATAAATTGCTGACTATCTCATGTGTAATTTAAATAATTATTAAAGCAATTTTTATATTTTAGGGTTCAAATTTTTGCTTGTTACTCGTCTTTATTATTTCTTTAGGTTTTCTATTTTTATTTATGTATCTTTTATTTCAGTGTACTATTTTTTGTTACATATTTTACCACTTTTTAACGTTCAAGCATAATTGATTATTAACTTTATTTCTTTTAATCTTCTTCATTACTTAGTACTGTATCTTATTTTTTTAAAGTTTACACCTCATTATATTACCATTTTATTTAAATTTACATGTAAATTTTTTCTTCCATTCGAGTAGGAATATTTTCTGGATAAGTGGTTTCTAATATTTCTAGGTATATATTTGTTCTATTATCAAGTCAGTTGTTTCTATTACTGTATGCAAAACTGTTTTTTATATTTCCGAAGGTTTTTAGCTTTTTTTCTTTTGTAACTAAACTTTTGTAATAGTGGATTAGGTAGCTAATATTGTTGTAATATTAGTTAATATTTCTCTTCTTGATAGAAATATCATAAGATTAATATTATCATTTTTTATGCTAGTAATTTATTAAGTTATTCTTAATCAGATAAAAAATAGAAAAAATTGAGATGATACTATTCTTACTTAATCTGAATGCCATCCAAAATCTCTATATGTATCTGAAGATTTCCATTACTGCGACACATTTTTTATTTTTGTTATGCTTGAGTTTTAATTTTTTAAATCGTCTCTATAAAAATTGAGATAGATTATTCTTATTTTTTAAATGGAGTTTTTTATTTTATTTTCTTTAAAAAGGTTGCTTATTTTAGAAAATTTCATTTTCTGCTAATTTTTTAGTTCATCATATTTTCCTTGCTTTATTTCATCATTAGACGTTCTTTCTAAAAGTTTTATTATGATGTTGTTTAAATATTACTGATCTATCATATTAATATGAAAATTTATTATGATTGAGTTTTTATCGAGAGTATAATGGTTATACTGGCTTGATTTCATTATTGGCTATGGGACATTTTTAATTATTCAAAGTTGCTAGTTTAAATGATGAAAGGAAATAATGTATTTTAGACTTGAGATGTTGAATTGATGAAAGTAGTTATTACTAAATTAGTATTTAGATATAGATATAGATATAGCTTAATGATATTTTGATTATAGTTTTGATTTGATTAGATAAATAATAGAGTAATCTAAGTAGTACTTGCATAATTTGAATATAAGGATGTATTTAAAGATAGTTTTTTTGACTATGTTGAATATAAGTATGTTATAAGCTGTATGTTTGTATCTGAATAAAAATAATATTTAAATAATAGATTTTTAAGATGTTTAGATAAAATCTTGATGCTTTATTTATTTCAGATGCTTTAAATATTTTAATAAGTAGTAACATATTTACCTAATTATAGATCTTTAAACTACTTCTTTACATATAAAACTATATATTATTATATTAATAATATAGATATTATTATTATGTTTATCAGTTATTACTTCTAATACTTCTATAACTCAATTTTTCTAAATCAATCCTCATTATTGAAACTCTTCTCTATTCTTCAGCAAAAACATATCCATAGTTATTTCTTATTTTCATCTACGTTAAAGCTGAAACATCTTTAAAAATTTAACTTTATTGCCATTATTCTTTGCTTCTTTTATATATTCTTCTTGAATATTCTTTAGTAGAATAATTTTTTACACCTCCAAATATGACAAAAGGCTCTAAGCAAACTATAGGCATAGCAACACTTTCAGGAAGATTCAAACTTTACTTACTCCATCTATCATTCTATATGTTATATTTTCATATATCTTTTAAAGTTTATCCTTTCTAATTTGCACCTCCAAAAGAATAAATATTTTATTCATCTTTATCTACTACTAAAGTTTAAAAAGCTATTTTAAATGGAAATTAAGAGCAGTTTTATCATTTACTTTAGTTTCCTATCTTTAACTTTTCTACTGATTATAAAACTTGATAATTATTAGTAATTCCTCCAACCACATAAAGATAATTTTAAGCAGCAGCTATTCCAAAGCCACCTCTTCCCTCATTTAGATCACTAAGTTTTATACTATTACCTTCATAATCAAATTATCAAGTTTCTTTTATTGCTTTCTTTTAATTTATGTTATATCCTCCAATTAAATATAACTTATTTTCATATTCTATACTTTTACTAAGCTCTGGAATTATAATTTAAACTTAGACTTATTTTAATTACTCTGTTTAAATATTAAATAAACTTAATTTTTAAATTCTTCAGTTAAAATAGTGAATATAGTTAGATTATTTAGAGTGGTAGCTTAGTTTATGTTAATTAGTCTAAATCTTATTTGGTTACTTAGTATTGTATTATAGTTTTTATCTTATTAGATTGTAAGTTAATTTAGAGTTTAGTATTGTAGGTGGTTATGAGTTATATTAGAGTATAGTTGGTTTTAGTGATTAGTAGAATTAGATAATATTTGAGTGTTATTTTTGGTAGATAAATGTTGGTTAATGATTGATGATGATATTAGTTAGTGGTATTATGAGAGTATTACTAATGTTTGATTATTTGGTTGTAATGGTTTTAGATTTTTCCATAATTTACCTCCTTATCTCTTTTAATTTCTATCTAGCATCTTAAATCTTTTATATGTATTATTAGTTTTAAAATATCACTCTTATTAAATCACTTTCTTAAGGTAAATCATCAAATCTAAAATGGAATCCTTTTTAACAAATAGGACATTACATTATGCCTTATAATCAGTACTGAGTATTCAAACACAAACCACAGTAAATATGTCCACAAGGTAAGACAGTTGGAAGAGCATTAGTTAAGTTGTAATCTTCTAAGCAGATTAAGCATTTTGGTAACGCTTACATTTTTATTATTATTTAGACTACAAAAGCTATAAAGGTAATTTATAACAGTTACCATCAAAAATACAGTCAATAGTATCTAAAACTACATTATTACTTTATTTAGTATCTAATTATATATTTTGGTATAAGTATAAAATAAATAAATGTATATAAGTAAATTAGATGATTAATGCAAGCAACATATATAACATAAAATAATTTATTAAAGTGACTTCACCTTTATTTGGTTTGTCACTAATTAGTTTATGAGTTTTAAGATGTAAATGAATCGTTCAGGTCTTTTTCAGAGCTTGTTTCTTCTATTGCATATCGTGTTGTACAGATTTAACCTTTCTTGATCTTAGGAATTTTTCTTCAATCTCAATTAGGTCCCAATATCTTCCTCGTCCTTCTTTTTTGAGCATTTACTATATCCAATAGTAATTTATCTCCACTGTATAATTTTTTCTTGTAAAGTTTTCCTTCTGGAGAACAGTATAATTTTGTCATATTATTTCATATCTTTCAATTATTAGATTCTTGCTTCTTCTGAAAATACCAGCATCTTCTAAAGATGTGTCCAACCTTTTAGCAATAAAAACATCTTGATTTACAATATTTCGAGTTATGTCCTATTTTTAAGCATTTTTAGCATTTTTAGCATTTTTAGCATTTTTAGCATTTTTAGCATTTTTAGCATTTTTAGCATTTTTAGCATTTTTAGCATTTTTAGCATTTTTAGCATTTTTAGCATTTTTAGCATTTTTAGCATTTTTAGCATTTTTAGCATTTTTAGCATTTTTAGCATTTTTAGCATTTTTAGCATTTTTAGCATTTTTAGCATTTTTAGCATTTTTAGCATTTTTAGCATTTTTAGCATTTTTAGCATTTTTAGCATTTTTAGCATTTTTAGCATTTTTAGCATTTTTAGCATTTTTAGCATTTTTAGCATTTTTAGCATTTTTAGCATTTTTAGCATTTTTAGCATTTTTAGCATTTTTAGCATTTTTAGCATTTTTAGCATTTTTAGCATTTTTAGCATTCTTACAATTTTAAAAAATTGACAATTTTTTTCCGATCCGAAAAAGAAATTAAATTTTGTTCTTCTATTACCATAGGATCATTATTAAGATTAGAATTGTATGGTTTATTAATTTCTACTATTTTTTGCTCCGTTTTTTGCAGTTTTTAATTACCTTGCAACATCAAGGGTTTAGTGCTTATTTCCGTTTTTAACCATTAATTTTCGTTTTATAATTATTGCACAGTAAAAGTTAGAGAATCTAATCGTTAAATAAAGTCTAGAAGTGATTGTTGGATTTTTTTGTTTTCCGCTCTAGAGAGTATATTCGATTAGAGAGTTTGATTACTGGATTTGGTGTTAGTTTTTGGTTGATTATTTGTTAGGAGGCATTTGATTTATATAATATTTTGAATGAAAATAAAGTAAATTTAAGGTTTATTAATAGTTTGATATAGTTGTATTTTACTTAATTTAAATATATAATATTATTTATATATAATATTTATTTATACTTTAGTAGCTTAAGTTATTTATAAACAGCTTATTTATATAACTATGCTTAATAATTTTTAGTACTTAGAGAAATATATTTAAAGATAATCTAAATTTATATAAAATAATAATTTTAACTTAGATAAATAAATAAAATATCTAATTTGTAATAAAAGAAAAGTAATAAAAGAGAAATATATAATATGAGATAAGAATTAATAAAATAATTATATAAATATACAGATATAAAATATATATGCTTTTAGTAAATACAAGTATTAGTAATAGATTTATAAATTATTATAAAATAATATCATCTAAACCTAAAATAATTCAACTATAAACTGCAGAAATATTTTACTTCATTAAAAGAGTTAAAAAAGGAAACTAAAATTATTATAATATTTAAATTTTATCAAGTTAGATTCAATTTTTAAACTAAAGGTAAAAATACATTTTTTAAGACCCTTTCTGTCTAAATTAATTTATAAAAAGTTAAAAATATAAAAGGCAACAATATTTATAATTTAAAAATAAAACAAATAAAAAGAAACCATTAATTAAAATAAATAAGATAGTTATAAATTTGTATTTATGTTATTTTTACATATAACATAAATAAAAAATATATAGATTAATATAAAATTCATTAAATTTAACTAAAATTTCTTAATCAGTTACATATTTATAAGATTTTAGTTGGCCATTAATATTTCGGTAGTATAATTTCTTTTTAGAATTTTCTAATATGATGTATATTACAAGAAATGAAACAATAGATAATAAAAAATTTAAAATAAAATTGAAATTGATATACAATAAAATTAATAAAAATATTTTATAGATATTTATTAAATTAAATAGATATCCTTTTATTAAATTTAATAGCTTCAAATTATATTTAAATTAAATATATAATTAATTTCTTAACTTAACTAAAAATACCTTGGTTAATAGGTACTCTTTCTTATGAGTTTTCCCTGTTTAAACAAAGTTTTTCCTCTCACGAATATAGCTCATCTTCATCCATAAAATGTCGGATTTCGACATTCTTAATGGTAACTTCCTCGCCATCAGATCAAATACATTAATTTACTATTTGAGTTCTTCTTGGATTTATTTTAGTTTCTCATTCATTAATTTTATTTTATTCTTAAGAACTTTAATTTATTTTTTCAGTTCTTCTATTTCCTCTTTCATTATCTATATTTGATTCTGTCAGTTCTGTTACACTAATGATATCTTACTCCTGTAAATTCTAATAGAATTGTACCAAAGCTTGTTGTATTTTACTAGATCTTTTTAATGTGCTTCTTCAGAGTTAGTTTATACTTTTTGTATTGTTATTATAGGAGATCAGACTTGCTGCTACATCAACTAAATTTTATTCTTTTTTGGAGAATTATTGTTTCCTCAATTTTCTATAAGTATTGATATTCTTACTCGCTTAAATCCAATTTATTCAATTACTTTTTCTATCTTTTTTCTAATTCATCAGTTTCTAATCAATTTTTTATAGATTTCTAATTTCTTTCTTGTAAGGCCTTCATTTAATCTCTATCTTTTGTAGATATATTTCTAACCGTTATAAAGTTAGCTTGAATCAGGAGCTTTTTATTTTGATTAGATGATTCCAAAAAGCGTAGGTTGATTCCAGAATAATATAAATGGTTTTATCGGTCACTTGATAAGATGAAAAGATGGTTTTCTTTTACTTTTGATATTAATATTGGTTAAATGTTCTGATATTTGTTCTAGTATTTAGTCTTAAGCCTTATATTAGTTAATAAGGTGTTTATGTAAAATATATAAGATGGAGAGTAATAGGGTATAGTTTCTAGACTATGATATGTATAATAAAAATGAGTAAATATCTAGTTTAAATAATAGTAAATTTAGTAATTTAGATATATAATGATTTTAGTTAATATTTATACAACTAAATATAAAACTTACATTTAAATTAGCTTATAAACAAATACAAGATATATAAACATTATTATTAATAGATCTCATATTTTAAAATTAATAAATCATCATCCACAATTTATAAGAAAACCTTAAATTACTTTAATTCTAAAAATTTAATAACTTTATAAATAATATTAAATAGAATTAAATAATAAACCAATCATTTTAAGACTATTCATCTTTATTCTTATATCTTTATAATCTTCTTTTTATTTCTACTTTACATTTCTTATTTAAAACTACTTTAATCCAACACATTTCACTCCAATTTATTTTTTCATGTCAATATATAAAAGTAACAAGAATATATTCTTATGAAAGCGCTCTTTAGACTAAAACTATTTTATTAAACAAATCAATTCATTATATCTTTTTAACACCCCGTTGCTAATTAAAAAACATTACTAGAAAGCTTAAATTTTAAACTAATAAGATAAAAAGTAAAATTTAAGGACTTAATTGTAATTTTATTTTAAATAACTTTTAGTTAATTTAAATTAACTGAAAACTAGTTTACAAGTTTACTTTAAGCTATTTAATAATCTTATATCAATGTAAATCAATTTACCTATTTGCTAATATTTTTTAAATTTAACTGATAATACGAAAATTTTAAAAATGATTAATAAATAAAATTTATAAAGTGATTTAGAAAGAAATTTAATAATATAATTTAAAATTAACACAAAGTTTAGAAATGGGAAAAGCTAACTATAGCAACTGTTTAAGTATTTATTCTTGCTAAATTTATTTTCTCTCGTTACCTTTTATATTATCATTTTTTATTAATTTGATTAACTATAACTATTTAAACTATTTTTCCTATAAAAGACATTAGATTAAATGAGTAGTTCTTTATTCAATTATTTCAATCTTTGTTATAGAAATAAATTATACTTTTTTTTAATTATTATCTGCTTTATTTTTACAGTTTAATAAAATAATATGCCACATATTAAATATGAATTTTCGAGGCTCAAATAAGGAGTTATCAATATCTAGGGCTAGGACTAACAAGGGGGTATAAAAAAGATCACATAACCGAATTAAGACAACTATTATTGAAGAAAAGTCTAGGAGTTAGTCTAAATATATAATTAATTCACAGTCTCTGATTTAATTACAAAATAGTAAATAAGCTATTATTAGCTGATTAAAAGTGTCTTTAAATTTATTGAATCTTTCTTTAATTTTTCTCGACTCAATTTTGATTAAATCTTAAGACATTCCATTTTATCCAAATGGGAATTCTTATGCGATCTTTAATCTTGGATTTTTTCAAAACAAGCAATTATCTTAAATAGGTATTAATTTTAGAAAACTGTAAGTTTCCTCAAGACTTAGCATCATCATCTTTAATATTTGCCTTATTATACGACATGTGAAGTAAGGAGATTTGAATCAAGAACCAGGAATCATAGAATAGTAGCAAACTGTCAGTCAAGCTTTAAAATAAGCGATAAATATTAATAAGTTAAGCCTATCCTCTAGAGACCGTCGATCCTTATCTACAGTGACTAGCTCAAAGACCAAACTGACAGTAGCCATAAACCAAATTTAAATTCTTAAAATAAGTATAATATAAATAAAAAAATTGATTTAATATACAAAACTATGAATAAAAAGGTATTATAAAAAATAGAATATTTTAATAACATTATTCATTATAAAATATATATAACAGTAAAAAAATTTTATTTTGATATAAATAAATAAATAAATAAAAATTTATAGAGCACGTAGCACCTCATTGGTGTGCAGCTCTTTCAATATTAATATTTAATATTAAGAAAATGTTCTCATGTTTCTTGTTAAAATTCTAGAGGTCCGATGAGTCATGTCAGCTTCTCCAAATGGGGAATCTTCTTATTAAAAATTATTCTAAAATCTTGAGTCAATTGCTTCAGTCTTCTTGAATAAGGTCCAAATAAGAGATAGTTATTAAATCGGTAATTGAAAGGCCAGTCAGTTAAACTTTCATACTGTTAGAGAGAACCCTCGGGGTAAGTTAGGTATGTCTCAACGGAGCTTATCCACCCTTCCCAGTGGTGGCATCTAGTGCAAGATTACTCGAAATGCAGTATACATTGCACTAGATTACCTACAAGTTTGGCTGACGCAGCCGACATCCATTTTATAATATATATAATAATAATAAACTATAAGAGTTTCAATATTTTAAATATTGAGACATAAATGTATAATTATCGCTAAATAACCTGCAAATTATGTTAAATTTAAAACTTTTTGCGTTTTCAATCATGGCTCTGTTTCACTCTCATTTTGATAAGGATTCATTTAATTCATTAAATCTACTTATTATATTCTTTTAATAAATCTACTTCTTCGCTCTATTCTTTAAAAATATTTAATCTTCTTCTTAACAATTATAGATGGAATATTTTTATTTTCATGTTTATTTAATCATCTTATGTTTTGTAAATTATAGACTAATATAGTTTTATTCATATAAATTAGTCTTCTTTAATCTTTTCCAGTAATTATTTTGTGTTTGTTAAAATTCTTAAAAATGTCTGAATAAAGATTACATTGGAAATTGTGCTCAAGTGCATCAAGGTTCTATCTGCATAAGCAAAGTTAGTTTAATTATGCTTCGATATATCGTTGATTCAGTTCTTATTAAAAATTATAAGTTTAAGATCTTAGTTTATAGATTTAAATAGTTTCTTGGATTAGATGTCTATTGTATTTGGTGTATGTTATTAAAGAGAAAACATTATAATTACTTTCCATTTAATCAATAAATCTTTTTGCTGTTCACATTACTACATTCCTTTAAAGGCATTCTTAGAAGAATTTTTAGATTTAAATATTGAGATGCTTATTAAACTCTTTGAAATAATAGGTTCTTTAAATATCTAAATCATATTTTTAAATGCTTTTATCTACATATTTCTTGTAGGTAAGGTTAAATTTATTGCACTTTTGAAGTAAAAAGGCTATATCTGAGTTAGTATTTTCCTAGCTGAATCAAGTTAATTTTTAGTAAAGACGTATAAATTTTTTATATCGAAGAGTGGATAAATGAAAGTCAATTTAAATCAATAAAACAAGATTCAATAAAGGAAGATTAAGAATATTTGAAAGCTAATCTTGATATAAGTCTTTGTGATCTAGTAATTTTACTAGGCATTCATATAATTCCTGAAATTACTGCTCAAGGAGTTTATTGCTTTCATATTCTACTTTGGGCAAAATGAAAGTTCTACAAAGGTTTTTATAACTAATTAGAGATAAATGCCATATTTGGAAAGTACAGCAGTCGTTTTCAAAATTGGTCTCCTGTATACAGAAACCTTTTCTTCACAATGTTTTTTATAATTTTACTTGTTACCCAATTTTTAACCTAGATAAGAGATTAAATCTTTCTGTGTGATTGGAATTCCATTAATGTTTAAGTTAATTTCAGTTTCTTTCTCTTTTTTCTCAGAAATTTAACTGTTTCACATTTCTTTGCATTTATATTTTAAATCTTACTCAAGTAAAAATTTAATAGTTTCTGGGCATTTTTTAGGAATCTGCAAATTAAATTAAATCATCAGCAAAATCACACACAACGAAAGATCTGGAACAAATATTAAATCCTAGTTTCTTTTAATTATTTTCTAAATATCTTAATGTCATAGTATAGAATTGCAAGTACAGGACCATGATTACTTCCTTATAGAACACCATTATTAATCTTTACTGTTCTAGTAAGATATCCATCAATAATAAACTTAATATCAATATTGTTATAAAATGATTCTAGAGCAAGATCTAAGTCTAGTCTTCTTAAATTATCAAAAAGTAATTTCCTATGTATATTATCAAACATCTTTTCTACATCAATTAAAGTATAAATTCGTTATTTTTTCTTGATCATCTACAATTTAAATCAATGATTTATTAAACAGTTCAAAATTAGTTAAGTAGTAGAACGTTTACAGAGATATCCAAACTAAGCAGAGTATAAAATATTTCGTTCATATATATAATTATAAAGCCTTTAAGTAATTACCCTATTATAAATTTTTAACACACACTTTAGCAAAGCAATAGGTTGCAATTACTTCAAATATTTTTACTTCCTTATTTGAAAATAGGAATATATATTAACCCTTCAAACCATTTGGTATACTAAACGTGATAAACATATTATTTATAAAACAAGTAATTATTTTATATAATTCTTACCCTCCATATTTAATTTAAGACCATCCTGCTTTGTTGTTTGCTAGTTAAGATATTATTTTTTAATTTAAAATTCGTAAAAAAAGATTCTCTAAAGATGACTCAATTGGTAGTTGTTGATAAAAGAGTAGTTTTTATATATTAAATTAATCTTATTATTGTATTTCTTGTTGACTAAGATTTGAAGGGTTATAGAGTTTTAAAGAGTTAATAAATAGTTAGTGTTAGTTTTAATTATAATTAATTTAGTTAGGAATTTTTGGGTTTCTATTTAATATAATTAAATTATGTTTTTGTATACTAATTTGATATATAATTTGATATTTTTGCTTAACTATTATTTTCTCTCAAAGCTTCTTTCTATAAAAAGTTTAAAATATTTTCTTATGAGATATATAGATATTTTTTAATATAATAAATTAATTTTATATATTTTGCTTATGATAATTAACTAATGTCAGATTTTCTATCAAAAATTAGTTTATAAAATAAAAATAATTAAAAGCATTTCTTTTACATAAAATAGCCTTTTATTAATACATTTATTTAACTATTTTATCTTTAAGGACTCAAATATATTTTCAAAACTACAATTAAACATCTGCAATGTCTCTCTATTGCAATTCACTCTAACTTCACATTTATTCAATTTAATTAAAAATTTGCTTGCTTTTTAACTTAACACTTAACTAATTTTCAGACTTCAAAGTAAATTTTACACACTCCACTTTCTCATTATTTCATCAGCTATTAATAAGAGTCATTTGTTGTCCTTACTTATTATTACTGAATATACTTCACCTTAATGTTTTATTAAGGTTATTAGATTATCGCCTGGTTAAAAATTCCATAATTAGATAGTTGAGTCACGGCAACAAAATATAAAATTATTATCATTTGTTACTGCTAAACTTATAACGCTATTAAAATATCCTTTTAAAGTTCGAATATATTGTCTATCAAAAGTCCCATATCTTTATTGATTTGTCAATTCTCTGACATTATTAATTTATTATCATGACTTAAAATTATTGCTCTAATCTGGTCTTTATGTTTTTGAAAAAGCGAATACATTGTCCAGTTTAGAAATTTCATTTCTTAATAGTCTTAACAAAACTTCCCGATACTATTGATTTATAATCTCATGTTAAAACCACCGATCTTACTCAATTCATATGTCCCTACAAAGTACGCTTCAGTTACAGATAAGATGAAACTATTATGTCTCTGCAAAGTAGCAAATGATTATGGTGATTCCAGTTATACGTTAGTTAAATTTACTTTATTAAAATTACAATTTATTAGACATGCATTTCTTAAGTTAACACCATACATGTTGGTATTTTATAATTTACAATCTTACAGCAATTAATCACTTAAATAAGCCCCTTTGATTCTTATTGCTTCTAAACTTTTTATATAAACACATATTTTAAATTCTTCATAATAGTTATAGCATTAGCTGAGGCTTATTCTACATAATTAAAAGTTTTAGATAATTCAATTAATTTTTTATTTTATATAACAAGTTTTAACTTTAATTCTGCTTTAATTGGTTTCAAATTTCTTTATTATAGCATAATTAGATTTATTCAAACTATTTTATTTCAACTTTGGACCGGATAAAACTTAATTTGACAATTTTACTGCAAATATACCAACAATCTCATTTAATATCATATTAATACTTTTAAATTCAATACTCGCCTAATCAATTTTCTACTTCATATGTCTACGAAACTTTATTCTTCAGTTTATATTAATTTCCTTTAAACTATTTGGAGCCAATTACTGAGAGATTTAATTTACATTAAGCCTTCATTTTAAAATTAGCTATAAGTCTAAATCATTTACTTTTATTACTTAAACCATATTTTTAATTCAATCTACAAACATTTCTTGAGTTGCCATTATGTATATTTTTTCAAGCATTAATTTACATAACTGTTCTTTATTTTACTTTTTTCCTCTTATATTATCAGTTCCTATATTTATTAGTTTAAAACAATCAAATTTTCTTGAATTTATTGTTTGATTCTTCCTATTTATTTTAACTATTTTAGGATTACTTGCTTGTCTTTCTCAAAACCAAACTACTCTAATGCTTATGATTATATTTACGTTCTATGTATACTATCTTTTCTGATTTTAATTTATTATTTATTATTGAAAGTAGTTGTATTTATTAGTTGTGGAAGTGAATTAGTTACTTGTTGGAACTTATTTTGTTCGATGGGTTTTGTTAATGTAATCTTTTTCTCATGGTGTTAAACTTTGGCTTTTCCATAGATATAAGATATCTTAAATCACTTTATCTCAACATTTAATCAGTTAAATGATCTTTCATTATTATAAATTGCTGACTATCTAATGTGTAATTTTAATAATTATTAAAGCAATTTTTATATTTTAGGGTTCAAATTTTTGCTTGCTACTCGTCTTTATTATTTCTTTAGGTTTTCTATTTTTATTTATGTATCTTTTATTTCAGTGTACTATTTTTTGTTACATATTTTACCACTTTTTAACGTTCAAGCATAATTGATTATTAACTTTATTTCTTTTTATCTTCTTCATTACTTAGTACTGTATCTTATTTTTTTTAAGTTTACACCTCATTATATTACCATTTTATTTAAATTTACATGTAAATTTTTTCTTCCATTCGAGTAAGAATATTTTCTGGATAAGTGGTTTCTAATATTTCTAGGTATATATTTGTTCTATTATCAAGTCAGTTGTTTCTATTACTGTATGCAAAACTGTTTTTTATATTTCTGAAGATTTTTAGCTTTTTTTCTTTTGTAACTAAACTTTTGTAATAGTGGATTAGGTAGCTAATATTGTTGTTAATATTAGTTAATATTTCTCTTCTTGATAGAAATATCATAAGATTAATATTATAATTTTTTATGCTAGTAATTTATTAAGTTATTCTTAATCAGATAAAAAATAGAAAAAATTGAGATGACACTATTCTTACTTAATCTATGTGCTATCCAAAATCTCTATATGCACCTGAAGATTTCCATTACTGCGACACATTTTTTATTTTTGTTATGCTTGAGTTTTAATTTTTTAAATCTTCTCTATAAAAATTGAGATAGATTATTCTTATTTTTTAAATGGAGTTTTTTATTTTATTTTCTTTAAAAAGTTGCTTATTTTAGAAAATTTCATTTTCTGCTAATTTTTTAGTTCATCATATTTTCCTTGCTTTATTTCATCATTAGACGTTCTTTCTAAAAGTTTTATTATGATGTTATTTAAATATTACTGATCTATCATATTAATATCGAAAATTTATTATGATTGAGTTTTTATCGAGAGTATAATGGTTATACTGGCTTGATTTTATTATTGGCTATGGGACATTTTTAATTATTCAAAGTTTCTAGTTTAAATGATGAAAGGAAATAATGTATTTTAGACTTGAGATGTTGACTTGATGAAAGTAGTGATTACTTAATTAGTATTTAGATATAGGTATAGCTTAATGATAATTTTGCTATAGTTTTGATTTGATTAGATAAATAATAGAGTAATCTAAGTAGTACTTGTATAATTTGAATATAAAGATGTATTTAAAGATAGTTTTTTTGATTATGTCGAATTTAAGTATGTTATAAGCTGTTTGTTTGTATCTGAATAAAAATAATATTTAAATAATAGATTTTTAAAGATGTTTAGATAAAATTTGATTCTTTATTTATTTCAAATGCTTTAAATATTTTAATAAGTAGTAACATATTTACTTAATTATATATCTTTAAACTACTTCTTTACATATAAAACTAAATTATAAATATTATTAATAATATAGATATTATTATTATGTTTATCAGTTATGACTTCTAATACTTCTATAACTCAATTTTTCTAAATCAATCCTCATTATTGAAACTCTTTTCTATTCTATAGCAAAAACATATCCATAGTCATTTCTTATTTTCATCTCCGTTAAAGCTTCAACATCTTTAAAAATTTAGCTTTATTGCCATTATTCTTTGCTTCTTTTATATATTCTTCTTGAATATTCTTTCGTAGAATGATTTTTCATACCTCCAAATATGACAAGAGGCTCTAAAGATACTATAGGAAAAGCAACAGCTTCAGGAAGATTCAAATTTTACTTACCCCATCTATCATTCTATATGTTATACTTTCGTATATCTTTTAAAATCTATTCTTTATAATTAAACCCTCCAAAAGAATAAATATTTTATTCATCTTTATCTACTACTAAAGTTTAACAAGCTATTCTAAATGGAAATTAAGAGCAGTTTTATCATTTACTTTAGTTTCCTATCTTTAACTTTTCTACTGATTATAATATTTGATTATTATTAGTAATTCCTCCAACCAAATAAAGATAATTTTAAGCAGCTACTATTCCAAAGTAACCTCTTCCCTCATTTAGATCACTAAGCTTTATTCTATTACCTTCGTAATCAAATTATCAAGTTTCTTTTATTCCTTTCTTTTAATTTAAGTTATATCCTCCAATTAAATATAACTTATTTTAATATTCTATACTATTATTTCTTTCTGGAATTATAATTTAAACTTAGACTTATCGTAATTACTCTGTTTAAATATTAAATAAACTTAATTTTTAAATCCATTAATCAAAATAGTGAATATAGTTAGATTATATAAAGTGGTAGCTTAGTTTATCTTAATTAGTCTAAATCTTATTTGGTTACTTAGTATTGTATTATAGTTTTTATCTTATTAGATTGTAAGTTAATTTAGAGTTTAGTATTGTAGGTGGTTATGAGTTATATTAGAGTATAGTTGGTTTTAGTGATTAGTAGAATTAGATAATATTTGAGTGTTATTTTTGGTAGATAAATGTTGGTTAATGATTGATGATGATATTAGTTAGTGGTATTATGAGAGTATTACTAATGTTTGATTATTTGGTTGTAATGGTTTTAGATTTTTCCATAATTTACCTCCTTATCTCTTTTAATTTCTATCTAGCATCTTAAATCTTTTATATGTATTATTAGTTTTAAAATATCACTCTTATTAAATCACTTTCTTAAGGTAAATCATCAAATCTAAAATGGAATCCTTTTTAACAAATAGGACATTACATTATGCCTTATAATCAGTACTGAGTATTCAAACACAAACCACAGTAAATATGTCCACAAGGTAAGACAGTTGGAAGAGCATTAGTTAAGTTGTAATCTTCTAAGCAGATTAAGCATTTTGGTAACGCTTACATTTTTATTATTATTTAGACTACAAAAGCTATAAAGGTAATTTATAACAGTTACCATCAAAAATTAGTATATAAATATCTATTATTACATAGTACAATATTAAGCTATTATATAAAGTACCAATCTCACAATTCGCATGCCGCCAATCTAGGATCGAGACTGCTTAGTAAATTTAAAAAAGACATGAAAGAGCTTTACAACTTAATCAGATTATAGATATTATTTTTAAGAAAAGTGTGTTTGTTGCAAAATCTTTAAACTACTAGGAGGAATGCACAAAAAGTGACAGAAATCTTAAAACTAAGTAACCTATCAAAAAAGTAGGTAATTTAGAACATCAAATCAAGCAGCAACTCTGTGCAAATTATTATAATGGGGAAAGAAAAGAACGAATAAATTCCATAAAATGAGAACGAAAATATGCAGCTGAAAACCGCTTTAAGAGTAGGAGTTACCTATTTCAATCAATTTTTAGGAGAAAATTACTACAACCAAAGACTCAGTCCAGTAGAAATGCAATAAAATGAAATCGATCAAGCATTTCTGAATTAAGGATATGGTAAAAATATTGAGAGTATGAAAATCCTTTAGACAGAAATAATTATTATATGATTCAAAGATAAAGATACACTCAAACAATTCGGAAATGGTTAAACATGGAAATGTAGAAATTTTTTAATGCCAACAGAGCAAAGAAATATAGAGGAGTTCATGATTCATTGAGTATTTAACATGTATTCAAATTTGAACCAGGTGAAAATCCATCTATAGAAGCAAGGAAAATAGTATTTACAGAGATCGGAACCATAAAAGGTATAACGTAAGCCAATGGAAAAATGAGAATTTATTTAGAATTGAAGGAGATCAAAGATGCAGAAAGTATACCAGATAAGTTAGACTAAGGAGGTATAACCACTTATTAGAGCCATCCATCAATTTGAAAATATATGAACTGTAAGCAAAAAGTATATAGCGCAAATTAATATCAAAGAAAAAAAGCTATAAGGGAAGCAATTAAAAATGCTAAAGAAGTAAAACCAGGCTGATGCATTCGGAAATCAGGAATAAATACCTTACTATAAAGAGAAACAGATAGCGAAAGAAAAGAAACTGAAGAAACTGAAGAAGTTTACCTTCAAATAAAATGCTACCTTGAACTTTTAGCAATAGCAACAAGTTTAAGCCATATTAAAGTTACTTTGAAAGTGATCGACTTTAATAGATACTTAACTACAAAATTAAATAAATAAAACTGAGACGAAACTATCAATGTCACAAAAAAAAAAAATTGGAAATATGGCAAAAAAAACTGAAAAAACTAGAAAACAGTGACAAAAAGGAAATATGCATAAACAACACGATGTCTCAAAAGGATAGAAACAAATATATAATGGCAAGGATTATAGTATCAAGTAAAAAAATTGAATACATAAGTACAGGAAAAAAAATAAACATTAGAACGATTTGGTTTTCACGCTATTAAAGAAGTAGAAACTAAAAATATAGGGTAAGATTATCAAGAAAAATAGGAAGTACAAGGAAATAATAATATAATAAAATAGACATAATTAGACATAGGCACAGCAAATGTCAGAGGAATAAAATCAAACAGAAGAATTAAACAAGTTTATGTGTGAAAAGAAGATAGAAATTATGGTGATTTAAGAAATATCTGTGGATAAAATTACTGAAATGCAATATATATACGGATTCAAATCAATTATAAAATTGAGCACAAAACATTGCAAATGAGTAGCATTTATATAAAAGATGGAATTACCAGCAGAAACAAAGTATTGGATATAGCGGATCTCAATCACGCAGAATTATTTTAGAGAGAAAAATTAATAGGTTTAACACTTGATGATCGGCTGGCTCTGATAAAGCATATAGCACTAAAACACCGAGTCCAATTGACTAATACCCTTTTATGAAAATCTATAATAATACATAATAGCAGCAAACAGCAAAGGATTATAAATTTTAATATTAGGAGATTTTAATGTGCATATTCCCCAATTTTTATCGTATGGGCAGAATAATTCAGGCTAATACTTATTTAACTTGATGAAAGATTATCTTTTAGATTGTAAAAATTCAAATCAAGATACAACTTTCATCACAACATAAGGAAAAGGAAAATTAAAAATAGAATCCTTCTTTTCGGTTCAATATGTAACGCCTAAAATTATCAGAACAAAATTCTATCAATAGAGACCAATAAAATATCATTAGCCAGGTAAAATAAAAATAAAAATCGCGGAAGAATATCGAAAAAGCGATAAATTAAAAGGATAAATTCTAAAAAATTAAAGCAATAAAAGGTTCAAGAAAGATTCAAAGAATGATACGAGAAAATAGATTTAAGTGAATTCGAAACTTTAGATAGCGAAGCTTACTATGAAAATGATTAAAATATATCCAAGAAGCGATCAAAGCGATATGTGGTTTTGTAACAAATTAAATGAGAAAATACTAATATACAGTAGAAATAATAAAACTAAGAAAAAACTTATAATAGCAGGAGAAATAAGTAAAATATCTAATTAGATAAGGATGCTAATAAATTGATAGTTATATTAAAATGAGATAAGAATCAAGGAGAAAATTTAGATTGCATCTAAAAAAGATAGGAAAATAAATTAAATATTTTCTTTGATGAAACTTAAACAACACTTGAAAAAGAATATAAAAATAATTAAAATAGAGAAAATATGTACTATGGACATTAATAAAAGGTACTTCTATCAATAATGTTTATTTTAAATATATAGAATTAAAAGAATATCTAGAGTAAAATCTTGCATCTATTGTACATTTATATTGGTATAGGATATTTTGGTTATGTTTAGCGCTGAATATGAAAAGGTACTAATTAGACTATATTTATTAGTTAAAGGAATAGTCTTATGAAGACTAAGTTGGTGTTTATATTGTCTCTAGATTGATCTATACTTGGTAATGATTTATAACTAAAAGCTGATTGATTGACTATGAAGGTATCTAAGACTTAGTTGAAGGTAGTAAATAGTATGTGGTATTTGAAGCATATTGGTATAATAACTCTCTGTCTAGATCTAAATGTTTTAAGTAGCTGATGATAGTTTGTTTAGTGAATATTGGCATTAATGTTACATAATGAAATAGTTGGATTTGAAGGTAAATAGAAATAATTTAGTATGTTTTTAAGTTTGGAAGATATATTGAAATAAGTAAAGGATAAAATCTAAGGAGTATTAAGGTATAGCTTAAGCATATAGCCAAATTAAAGTTAGAAAATATAGTAATAAAAGTTGATAAAGCTAAGTATAATATATACTATCTCAATTATATATTTTAAGGTATATAAATAAGCTAGTGATATCTATTAGGTAAATAATAAAGCTCAGATTTAGTATGAAGCAAATTAAACCTAATAAATTTCAGTAAGTAATAGAACGTTAAGTTTAGAAAAGAAAATATAGATTAACTTCAAGCTAAATAGGAGTAAGATATTATTAATGAAGTCAACTCTTAATTCACTTACTAACAAAATTTGAATCAGTTTAGTTGATTTTAGTCTAAAAGTGTGTTTTGACATGCTTAGTAAGAAAGTTTGACTAGAATCTGTAGGAAATAGAAGCTGGTAAATAACTTTGATGAGCAAAATAAAGTAATGTTATTATATAAAAAGCTTAGTTAACTTGAATAAATAGCAGAATATTTTAAGGTTATTCATGTTCTAAGAGATTTTATAGGGATTTGAAGATAAAGAGTATATCAATAGATAAATTATATCCCTAAACTTGAGGGAATAAAATAAATTTATTAAAAGAACTCTAAAAATGAACGAGAGTATAACTATCTAGCTTCTTTTCATGTAAGAAGTCAGATATCTAATGGTTAGCTTGTATTATTAAGAAGTCAAGGAAAGAAGTTTGATAAAGAGGAAATTCTTAAGAAATATTAAAAAAGATTAATGATAATTAGAATCATCCTGAGTTGAATAAAAAATGTAAGATCAAGAAATAATTTGTCTTCAGAATAAATTATCTAGACAATATAGAGATATAAGATTTGAAAGATAAATAAAGAACTTTATTTACTTAAGAAAGAAGAGTAGATGATTTTAGTTTGAATCAAGAACGTATATATATAGTATATTATAGAGATTATCTTAAGTTATACTTCTAATGCTTTTAGTCATTATAGAAAATTAAATTAATGCATAAATACGAGTACTAAGAAACGCTATACATTCTAATTAATTTGATATATGTTTATAAGAGTTTTATTATAATTTACTTAATAAGAAATTATTAAGATTTTATTTTTAAATTTACCACAAAATATCCATTATTTTCATATTTCTGTCTTCCTAACTAGCAATATTAGTAAAACTTTGTTCTACAAGACATTTGACGAATCCTTCTATTTAATAACATGTCTTAACAATACTTTACTATTCCATTATTTTCCATATTTTTACTCTTTCTAGGTTTTCATTTGGAAATCTTGCTTGATGTCTAAATAATTAGTCTAGGGGTTATTTACAATGTCAATTGGTATGACTTTTGATAGATATTTTAGATGATTAGTAAGGCACTTTTTAGAAATTTTAGATTGACAATGTAACATCCTTGTTGATCTACTTCTAGGATACTTTTGTTTAACTGCAGGTTCTTAACTTTAATCTTGCTATTAATTCTCCTAATTGAATAGCTAAACCTAAATTTCCTCTATTAATCATTTGAATTTCTTATATAAAAACTTTATCTATTTTCTCTTAAAAATCCCTTATAGATATTTTGCTTAAGTTCATACTTGATAGAACTCCAAGATATTGGGTCTTTATTAATATTCATACTAAAAGCATCTTAATAGCAAATTATTAATTTAGTGAGCTTACTAGATCATTTATCTTCAAAAGGTTATAATTAAATCTAGGTAACTGTACAAGGTATTAACTTGTACAGAATCAGAAAAACTCATAATTGATTAAAAAGTAAGTTTAAGGGTATAAAGCTATACTTTTAACTTTAGAGTACAAAGATAAAAGATCTATCTCAGTTATTAATCATATAAATGATTATTCAATAAGCTTCTATATTAGTCATTTAAACTCATTTTTCAAATATTACAATGTATAGAGCTTCATATATATAGATTTAGGTAAAAACCATTCAAACAAAAACAGACTATTATTAACTCTTTAAAACTTATATAATCCATTCTTTTACAAGGACAATCAACTTTAGCTTTATTTCCACAAGGACATTCTATTTTACAATTTGCTTTATGGATCACAAAGGCACATTTTAGACTATTTATTCAATCGGATTTGAATAAGAGATAGTGGCTTTTCCTATTAGATACTTACAATGTTTCCTATTAACTTGATTCATTTTCATCTTTTTTAAAATTTTGAGCATGATATTAATCCAAAGCTTCTTACACCTTACCTAAGAAGCTATATGTTGATTCTTGATGCTTGACAGATGTCTAAATAATCTAATAATACTTGTCACTATTAATTTAAGAAGCCAAATTGCTTTCTTGTTCTAATTTTATAGCCAATATTCTAACTTCTGACTAAGAAGAACAGCTTGATTTGGCTAAAATATCTCTCTACTATCTCTTATCCGTTTGATTTGGCTTTTAATTAGGATGGATATAAGTGTATATAATTTGATTTATAGATGTCCTTTAGAGCTGAGGTTAATAAAGGCGTAGCTAATCTTGCATATAATTAGATAATAATGAAATAAAGGCCTATGGCTAATTGATGGCATTTTCATATGTTTCTCCTTTAATACTTTGATGGTTATTAATTGGTAGCTAGCTATATATATAAGTGCTTCTTTTGAAGGTTGCTTGTGTTTTTCATTTGAGATAAATCTCTTAAAAATAGAGTTTCTTAGATAGCTATATTATTATACATAAGAGTATCTAATGGATATATAGTAATTAATACTCCAGATATTAATAAATCTCTATAGAAGGGATAATTCTTAATTATTAGTAAAGTAGAGATAAAATGCCATATATGATGTATTAAACTCAGTTAGATATATAAAAATGAGCTAAATCTAGTTAATAGCTAATTAATATATGCAATTAGACAGTTAACCTTACTCCTATCATTAACTCAAAAGTGTTTGATGTAAACTGAAAATAGGGAAGTTTATAAAGGTTATGTAGCAAGATATTAAACTGCAAATTGCTAGGATCTAAATAAGAAGCTAAAATACTATAATGTTGATTATGATCTCTATTAGCATCTTAAATACTTTTAACTATTTACTTAGTAAAATTGTATACCTAGCTAATCACTTAAAGACTAGAATCAATAAATTTCATAATGTCACTCAATCTAGAGTATTGGCCTAATATCATTAGTATGTCTTAATGATTGTTTAAACTCATCTTACTGAATTTTAGATGTTTTTTCAATAATTTTCAAAAGCTTAAGGCTTATAACTGGAAATTAAATTAAGATTTGTACAGAAGATTAAAGCTTTTTTATAGAATTATGTAAATAGGTCAGCTTCTTATTTTTCAACTAGGTATTATGCTTCAGTCAATATCTTAATTATTATCTTGGATTAAAACAAGCATAGAAACTAGTTCAAGAGTAAGATATCTTTATTTCTAAAACTGTTACAAATTACTTGTGCCAATCAAAAAAAGACTCACAAAAACATTCAGCTTTTATTTTTCTTGCTATGAAAAACTGATTTCAGATTATAGTTCCTTAATATCTTTCTACTAGTTTAATCTAAAGTGGAAAAAAGTAAATATTCTCTATATAAAGCGAAAGAAACCATCCATAAAAAAGTAAGAGATATTATTATAGTGCAGGTACTTAATTAACTTCAATTGATCAATTTCATTTAAAAAACTTGCTTAAATAAATAAATCTTTTAGAAAGGTTAAAGATGAATATTCCCCTTCTTTGAGCCTTAGCCAATAAGAATTAAAAGAGTATAATTAGATATTCGTTATTGTAAAATAGGTCCAACATTTAAGTTCTTCTACTTTAATTTTCTTCTTCCAATTATTCTTATAAAGCTAAAACTTCTACTCCTTATTTTTACTTTTATTCTTGTAAATCCTTAATTTAACACAAGCTATGGAGCTAATAGCTGGTTTAAGACAATGATGCAAATCATATGATTAAAAGGGAAGCTAATTAAATAAATAGAAGCAATTCTTACCTCGTATCTTCGTATTGAGTAACTAAAATTCATTCGATATATCTCCTTTAAACTATGAGTAGAAAATTAAGATTTAATTAAACATAAACTCTCTTAAATTGGAGTAACAAACTTTAACCCAATAAGTATAAGTACAAACTTAAAACCCTAAATTTAAAAACACATAACAGACTTTAAGTCAACTTCTTTCTAGACTTATACATCAAATTCTTAAAGCAAAACCTAATCTTAGAGCCTTCAAAATTTAACATCATCAAAGATAGCTTTTAATTTCATATTTATATGCAAATTTCCATTTACCATCATAAAATCAATATATACACTTTTCATCCTCATTATTATGTAAACCATAGATTCAAGTACTCCCACAATATTTCCTATCTTAAAACCTAATTCACTCTCCTTACTTCAAATTGTCAAAACATTGCTTAAGCAAGTAAATACAGTTAAATAGAAGAGAGGCTTTAGATATGAGACAGCACTATGTTACATAATTAATCAATGCAGATTAGTTTTTATATCTCTAAGTTAATGGACCAGAACCCTATAACTAATTCAGACTACAATAAAGCAGTTTATAACGCTAATGGACAAATACTACTTTGATTAAGAAAATGCAAACTCTTTGCTTGCTTTTATATAATACTACAATTGAACAAATCTTCCATTTTAAATGAATCTAATTATGCAATGAAGCAGTCAGTATTTTAACTGGATTTAACTATGAACAATTTTTCAGAATCGTTCCAAAAAAGTCCTTTAATTTAAACTATAAAATTTCATTAACTATTGTAGAATATGGAGTCACTAAGCTTTTCTTACTTATTAACGAAGATTACTCTTAAAGGATTTAGACCATAGTCAATTATCCTTAAATCTAAAAAATGGATTTGCTTTAATCCTTAGATACAGAAATTCTCGCAGTCTTTGGAAAAATTAGTTTTAAAGGTCTTATTGGATTCTAGTTCAGTGATAGAGTGACTTTGAGTGAGGTAAAATATTAATTTTATTGCTTAGAGCTATCTTTAAACTCAGTTTTAGAGTAGATCTCTTTAAATTAAATAGACTAAAAGTATCTGATTAGTATTAAGTTCAAGACATATAGCATCTTAAAATTTAAGCTAATTTAAGTAGGAAGTATAGAGGATTATAAAGTTGAGATAATTAAAGATATTATCTGACCTCCAAATGCAACAGACACACCCTCTTAGGGTTAAAAAGAGTTACCGATTTCATGATTATAGCAATACATATGGTAGCTATATAAGCTGAGTAGATGGATATTACAAGGGAAGAGAATTTGGTTTCCACATAATAAATATCAGAAATTATACTTTAGCATTTTACAAAATCAAGCAAACATATATTTATACAGGCACAAGTGCATTTAACTATGATATGAGCGAATGATCACAAACGAAGGATTAGTATGGACTTATCCGTTTAATATCTGCAAGTAACTTACTCACTATTAAACTAACGGAGTTTTATGTAGACCTAAGATTTATTTTACTTTTCACTTCTGGAGGAAATACAGCTCCTGATTTATCTTACTCTTTGTGATTTCCTTATTCCGTCCGAACTAACACAAGATCTACTTTTTAAGGATAAGTTTCTGCTTTATTATGTATCCTTTTAAACGCAAAATAAATCTAAGTTAGGTTTTTTAAGAAATTATGTTTTTTTATCTATTCGATTTTTTTGGTATCTTCAACATCTTTATTTTATGTTTCCAAGTCTTCTACACAGTCAGCATATAATTGATCTTATTTTTATTACTTGATTAATTATCTTATTTTTAGATTTTATTATTATTTAAGTTTGATTACACAATCTCCATTGGATTGTGTTTAGCTTTAATCATAAGTTATTAATGGTTGATTTAATTAAGATTTCTAGTTTCTTATATTTTATTTTCTGTTTTTTCTTAATTAAATAGAAGTGTAGAAGCTTTTAAGCTAAATTCTGTATTAAAGATTTATTACTTAATTTTAAAGTAAATGCTGCTTATTTGCTTAATTAATTGCTAAACATTTAAACATAAGAAAAAATGAATTATATTATTTTACTTTTTAGATTAATGTATTTCACTCATTATTTATAGAAAATATTAAAAAATGTGCTCTAATTATTGAGATAAAGAGAAGTTATTAAGGTCTTATAGTTAGGTTTTCTATGATTTGAAGGGTTGTAGATCTTAAAAGTTAGTATTATCTCAGTTTAATGAGCTAATAATTTGATAAGGAAGGAGTTGTAAATAAGTAATAAATTGTAAGATGAAATGATGTAAAAATTTGATTAGAAATTTTTAGAAAACTAAATGAAAAATGAAATATAAATAGGATAGTAAAGATAAAAATAAGAATAAAAGAATTTTTATAAAGAATTTAATCATTCACAATCCAAAAGTAAAGCTATATCTCTTGCAAATAATTGAATTAATTGTATAATGCATTAAAAGGATTATCTTTTCGAATTGGAGATTTAAACAATTATTTAAAAAGATTGGAGTGATGAAAAGAATAACAGTTACTTTTTGGAACTTATTTTGTTAAATGGGTTTTTGACTATAGCATTTTTTTCTTCTATAATGCTAAACTTTGGTTTTTTCCATAAATCTAAGTTAATTAAGCCATTTTATCTCAGTGTTTATTCATTTAAATGATCTTTTATTATTCTATCAGTTACTATCTATCTCAGGTGCAATTTAAATAATTATTTAAGCAATTTTTATTCTTTAGAATTAAATATTGTGTACCAATCTGTATAATTTCTTATCTTTTATTTAGCATTCTTTATGTATCTTATTTATATTTATATATCTTTTATTTCAACGTGTTGTTTCTTATTACATATTTTACTATTTTTTTGATTTTTCAACCCAATTGATTATTAATTTTATTCGCTTTTTTATCTTCTTCATAGTATCGTGTCTATTTTTTGATAGTTTATACATTATCATATTGCCAAATTACTTAACTTTACACATATGTAAAACTTTTTGTTTGATTTTTGCGAAGGCTTTTAGCTACTTTTCTGTTGGATCTAAGCTTTTGTTTATACCAAAGTGAATTAGATAGTTATTATTATTGTAGTATTAATTTATATTTATCTTCTTGTTAAAATATAAAAAGTTTCATATTATTATTTATATACTAAGAATTTATTAATTTATTCTTAATCAAAGAAAACAGTTAGAATAAGTCCAGTTGCTATTATTCGTACTTAATCTATATATTATCCAAATTCTCTCTAACAGTACTCAAGAGTTCCATTAATGCAAACATTATTTTATTTTTTCTATGCTTGAGTTGTAACGTTTAAAATGTCTCTCTATAATCGATAGATTATTCCTATTTCTTAGACGAAATTTTCTATTTTATTCTCTTTATTTTCTTCAAAAAATTGCTCATTTAAATATTTTATTTTCTGTTAATTTTATTAGTTCATCTATTTTTCTTACTTTTTCTCAACATTAGACATCCCTTCTAAAAGCCTTATTTGGATGTAACTGAGTATAGTTTAATGGTATATCATATTAATCTCGAAAATTTATTATGTTTGAGTTTTTATCGAGAACATATGCGTTATAATGGTTTGATTTCATTATTGGCTTTAGAAGATACGTTTTTAATTATATATGGTAGTTAGTTTAAATAATATAAAGGAAATAATGTATTCTAAATTAGAAGATGTTGAATTAATGATAGTAGCTATGACTTAATTAGTATTTAGATATAGGTATAGCTTAATTATTATTTTATTATAGTTTTGATTTGATTAGATAAATAATAGAGTAATCTAAGTAGTACTTGTATAATTTTAATATAAGGATGTATTTAAAGATAGTTCTTTTTACTATTTTGAATATGTTTTGGTATGTTATAAGTTGTATGCTTGTATATGAATAAAAACAATATTTAAATAATAATTTTAAAGATGCTTAGATAAAATTTGGTTCTTTATTTATTTCAGACGCTTTAAATATTTTAATAAGTAGTAACATATTTACTTAATTATATATCTTTAAACTATTTCATTACATATAAAACTATATTTATTATAAATAATATAGATATTATTATTATGTTTATCAGTTATGACTTCTAATACTTCTATAACTCAATTTTTCTAAATCAATCCTCATTATTGAAACTCTTCTCTATTCTACAGCAAAAACATATCCATAGTTATTTCTTATTTTCATCTACGTTAAAGCTTCAACATCTTTAAAAATTTAACTTTATTGCCATTATTCTTTGCTTCTTTTATATATTCTTCTTGAATATTCTTTCGTAAGTCCATTTTAACTACCTCCAAATATGACAAGAGGCTCTAAATAAACTATAGGTCCAGAAACAGCTTCAGGAAGATTCAAATTTTACTTACTCCATCTATCATTCTATATGTTATACTTTCATATATCTTTTAAAGCTTATCCTTTCTAATTTGCACCTCCAAAAGAATAAATATTTTATTCATCTTTATCTACTACTAAAGTTTAACAAGCTATTCTAAATGGAATCTAGGAACAGTTTTATCATTTACTTTAGTTTCCTATCTTTAACTTTTCTACTGATTATAATATTTGATTATTATTAGTAATTCCTCCAACCACATAAACATATTTTTAAGCAGCAGCTAATCCAAAGCCACCTCTTCCCTCATTTAGATCACTAAGTTTTATACTATTACCTTCATAATCAAACTACCAAGTTTCTTTTATTCCTTTATTTTAATTTAAGTTATATCCTCCAATTAAATATAACTTATTTTAATATTCTATACTTTAACTAAGGTCTGGAATTATAATTAAAACTTAGATTTATCGTAATTACTCTGTTTAAATATTAAATAAACTTAATTTTTAAATTCCATAATCAAAAAAGTGAATATAGTTAGATTATTTGGAGTGGTAGCTTAGTTTATGTTAATTAGTCTAAATCTTATTTGGTTACTTAGTATTGTATTATAGTTTTTATCTTATTAGATTGTAAGTTAATTTAGACTTTAGTATTGTAGGTGGTTATGAGTTATATTAGAGTATAGTTGGTTTTAGTGATTAGTAGAATTAGATAATATTTGAGTGTTATTTTTGGTAGATAAATGTTGGTTAATGATTGATGATGATATTAGTTAGTGGTATTATGAGAGTATTACTAATGTTTGATTATTTGGTTGTAATGGTTTTAGATTTTTCCATAATTTACCTCCTTATCTCTTTTAATTTCTATCTAGCATCTTAAATCTTTTATATGTATTATTAGTTTTAAAATATCACTCTTATTAAATCACTTTCTTAAGGTAAATCATCAAATCTAAAATGGAATCCTTTTTAACAAATAGGACATTACATTATGCCTTATAATCAGTACTGAGTATTCAAACACAAACCACAGTAAATATGTCCACAAGGTAAGACAGTTGGAAGAGCATTAGTTAAGTTGTAATCTTCTAAGCAGATTAAGCATTTTGGTAACGCTTACATTTTTATTATTATTTAGACTACAAAAGCTATAAAGCTAATTTATAACAGTTACCATCAAAAATACAGTCAATAGTATCTAAAACTACATTATTACTTTATTTAGTATCTAATTATATATTTTGGTATAAGTATAAAATAAATAAATGTATATAAGTAAATTAGATGATTAATGCAAGCAACATATATAACATAAAATAATTTATTAAAGTGACTTCACCTTTATTTGGTTTGTCACTAATTAGTTTATGAGTTTTAAGATGTAAATGAATCGTTCATGTCTTTTTCAGAGCTTGTTTCTTCTATTGCATATCGTGTTGTACAGATTTAACCTTTCTTGATCTTAGGAATTTTTCTTAAAACTCAATTAGGTCCCAACATCTTCCTCGTCCTTCTTTTTTGAGCATTTACTATATCCAATAGTAATTAATCTCCACTGTATAATTTTTTCTTGTAAAGTTTTCCTTCTGGAGAACAGTATAATTTTGTCATATTATTTCATATCTTTCAATTATTAGATTCTTGCTTCTTCTGAAAATATCAGCATCTTCTAAAGATGTGTCCAACCTTTTAGCAATAAAAACATCTTGATTTACAATATTTCGAGTTATGTCCTATTTTTAAGCATTTTAGCATTTTTAGTATTTTTAGCATTTTTAGCATTCTTACAATTTTAAAAAATTGACAATTTTTTTCCGATCCGAAAAAGAAATTAAATTTTGTTCTTCTATTACCATAGGATCATTATTAAGATTATAATTGTATGGTTTATTAATTTCTACTATTTTTTGCTCCGTTTTTTGCAGTTTTTAATTACCTTGCAACATCAAGGGTTTAGTGCTTATTTCCGTTTTTAACCATTAATTTTCGTTTTATAATTATTGCACAGTAAAAGTTAGAGAATCTAATCGTTAAATAAAGTCTAGAAGTGATTGTTGGATTTTTTTGTTTTCCGCTCTAGAGAGTATATTCGATTAGAGAGTTTGATTACTGGATTTGGTGTTAGTTTTTGGTTGATTATTTGTTAGGAGGCATTTGATTTATATAATATTTTGAATGAAAATAAAGTAAATTTAAGGTTTATTAATAGTTTGATATAGTTGTATTTTACTTAATTTAAATATATAATATTATTTATATATAATATTTATTTATACTTTAGTAGCTTAAGTTATTTATAAACAGCTTATTTATATAACTATGCTTAATAATTTTTAGTACTTAGAGAAATATATTTAAAGATAATCTAAATTTATATAAAATAATAATTTTAACTTAGATAAATAAATAAAATATCTAATTTGTAATAAAAGAAAAGTAATAAAAGAGAAATATATAATATGAGATAAGAATTAATAAAATAATTATATAAATATACAGATATAAAATATATATGCTTTTAGTAAATACAAGTATTAGTAATAGATTTATAAATTATTATAAAATAATATCATCTAAACCTAAAATAATTCAACTATAAACTGCAGAAATATTTTACTTCATTAAAAGAGTTAAAAAAGGAAACTAAAATTATTATAATATTTAAATTTTATCAAGTTAGATTCAATTTTTAAACTAAAGGTAAAAATACATTTTTTAAGACCCTTTCTGTCTAAATTAATTTATAAAAAGTTAAAAATATAAAAGGCAACAATATTTATAATTTAAAAATAAAACAAATAAAAAGAAACCATTAATTAAAATAAATAAGATAGTTATAAATTTGTATTTATGTTATTTTTACATATAACATAAATAAAAAATATATAGATTAATATAAAATTCATTAAATTAAACTAAAATTTCTTAATCAGTTACATATTTATAAGATTTTAGTTGGCCATTAGTATAATTTCTTTTTTAGAATTTTCTAATATGATATATATTACATGAAATGAAACAATAACTAATAAAAAATTTAAAATAAAATTGAAATTGATATACAATAAAATTAATAAAAATATTTTATAGATATTTATTAAGTTAAATAGATATCCTTTTATTAAATTTAATAGCTTCAAATTATATTTAAATTAATTATATAATTAATTTCTTAACTTAATTAAAAATATTTTGGTTAATAGGTACTCTTTCTTATGAGTTTTCCCTGTTTAAACAAAGTTTTTCCTCTCACGAATATAGCTCATCTTCATCCATAAAATGTCTGATTTCAATATTCCTTATGTAAACTTCCTCGCCATCAGGTCAAATACATTAATTTACTATTTGAGTTCTTCTTGGATTTATTTTAGTTTATCATTCATTAATTTTATTTTATTCTTTAGAACTTTAATTTATTTTTTCAGTTTTTCTATTTACTCTTTCATTATCTATATTTGATTCTGTCAGTTCTGTTACACTAATGATATCTTACTCCTGTAAATTCTAATAGAATTGCAGTAAAGCTTGTTGTATTTTACTAGGTATTTTTAATGTGCTTCTTCAGAGTTATTTTATACTTTTTGTATTGTTATTATAGGAGAACAGGTTTGCTGCTACATCAACTCAATTTTATTATTTTTTTGAGAATTATTGTTTCCTCAATTTTCTAAAGTATTGATATTCTTACTCGCTTAAATCCAATTTATTCAATTACTTTTTTCTATCTTTTTTCTAATTCATCAGTTTCTAATCAATTTTTTATAGATTTCTAATTTCTTTCTTGTAAGGCCTTCATTTAATCTCTATCTTTTGTAGATATATTTCTAACCGTTATAAAGTTAGCTTGAATCAGGAGCTTTTTATTTTGATTAGATGATTCCAAAAAGCGTAGGTTGATTCCAGAATAATATAAATGGTTTTATCGGTCACTTGATAAGATGAAAAGATGGTTTTCTTTTACTTTTGATATTAATATTGGTTAAATGTTCTGATATTTGTTCTAGTATTTAGTCTTAAGCCTTATATTAGTTAATAAGGTGTTTATGTAAAATATATAAGATGGAGAGTAATAGGGTATAGTTTCTAGACTATGATATGTATAATAAAAATGAGTAAATATCTAGTTTAAATAATAGTAAATTTAGTAATTTAGATATATAATGATTTTAGTTAATATTTATACAACTAAATATAAAACTTACATTTAAATTAGCTTATAAACAAATACAAGATATATAAACATTATTATTAATAGATCTCATATTTTAAAATTAATAAATCATCATCCACAATTTATAAGAAAACCTTAAATTACTTTAATTCTAAAAATTTAATAACTTTATAAATAATATTAAATAGAATTAAATAATAAACCAATCATTTTAAGACTATTCATCTTTATTCTTATATCTTTATAATCTTCTTTTTATTTCTACTTTACATTTCTTATTTAAAACTACTTTAATCCAACACATTTCACTCCAATTTATTTTTTCATGTCAATATATAAAAGTAACAAGAATATATTCTTATGAAAGCGCTCTTTAGACTAAAACAATTTTATTAAACAAATCAATTCATTATATCTTTTTAGCACCCCCGTTGCTAATTAAAAAACATTACTAAAAAGCTTAAATTTTAAATTAATAAGATAAAAAGTAAAATTTAAGGACTTAATTGTAATTTTATTTTAAATAACTCTTAGTTAATTTAAATTAACTGAAAACTAGTTTACAAGTTTACTTTAAGCTATTTAATAATCTTATATCAATGTAAATCAATTTACCTATTTCTTAATATTTTTTTTAATTTAACTGATAATATGAAAATTTTAAAAATGATAGATAAATAAAATTTATAAAGTGATTTAGAAAGAAATTTAATAATATAATTTAAAATTAACACAAAGTTTAGAAATAGGAAAAGCTAACTATAGCAACTGTTTAAGCATTTATTTTTGCTAAATTTATTTTCTCTCGTTACCTTTTATATTATCATTTTTTATTAATTTGATAAACTATAACTATTTAAACTATTTTTTCTATAAAGAACTTTAGATTAAATGAGTAGTTCTTTATTTAATTATTTCAATCTTATTTTATAGAAATAAATTATGCTTTTTTTTAATTATTAAATCGGTAATTGAGAGGCCAGTCAGTCAAACTTTCATACTGTTAGAGAGAACCCTCGGGGTAAGTTAGGTATGTCTCAACGGAGCTTATCCACCCTTCCCAGTGGTGGCATCTAGTGCAAGATTACTCGAAATGCAGTATACATTGCACTAGATTACCTACAAGTTTGGCTGACGCGGCTGACATCCATTTTTTATATATATAATAATAATAATAAACCATAAGAGTTTCAATATTTTAAATATTGAGACATAAATGTATAATCATTGCTAAATAACCTGCAAATTATGTTAAATTTAAAACTTTTCGCGTTTTCAATCATGGCTCTGTTTCACTCTCATCTTGATAAAGTTTCGATTAGTTCATTAAATCTATTTATTATATTCTTTTAATAGAATCTACTTCTTTAGTCTATTCTTTAAAATATTTAATCTTCTTCTTAATAATTATAGATGGAATATTTTCATGTATTTATCTACTTTAATCATCTTATGTTTTGTAAATTATTGACTAATATAGTTTTAGTCACATAAAATTAGTCTTCTTTAATCTTTTCCAGTAATTATTTTGTGTTTGTTAAAATTCTTAAAAATGTCAGAATAAAGATTACATTGGAAATTGTGCTCAAGTGCATCAAGGTCCTATCTGCATAAGCAAAGTTAGTTTAATTATGCTTCGATATATCGTTGATTCAGTTCTTATTAAAAATTATAAGTTTAAGTTCTTAGTTTATAGATTGAAATAGTTTCTTGGATTAGATGTCTATTGTATTTGGTATATGTTATTAAAGAGAAAACATTATAATTACTTTCTATTTAATCAATAAATCTTTTTGTAGTTTACATTACTGCATTCCTTTAATGACATTCTTAGAAGAATTTTTAGATTTAAATATTGAGATGCTTATTAAACTCTTTGAAATAATAGGTTCTTTAAATATCTAAATCATATTTTTAAATGCTTTTATCTACATATTTCTTGTAGGGAAGGTTAAATTTATTGCACTTTTTAAGTAAAAAGGCTATATCTGAGTTAGTATTTTCCTAGCTGAATCGAGTTAATTTTCGGTAAAGACGCATAAATTTTTTATATCGAAGAGTGGATAAATGGAAGTTAATTTAAATCAATAAAACAAGATTCAGTAAAGGAAGATTAAGAATATTTGAAAGCTAATCTTGATATAAGTCTTTGTGATCGTGTAATTTTTCTAGGCATTCATTTAATTCCTGAAATTACTGCTCAAGGAGTTATATTCCTTTCATATTCTACTTTGGGCAAAATGAAAATTCTGCAAAGGTTTTTATAACTAATTGGAGATAAATGCCATATTTGGAAAGAAAAGCAGTCGTTTTCAAAATTGCTCTCCTGTATACAGAAACCTTTTCTTCACAATGCTTTTTATAATTTTACTTGTTGCCCAATTTTTAATCTAGATAAGAGATTAAATCTTTCTGTGTGATTGGAATTCCATTAATGTTTAAGTTAATTTCAGTTTCTTTCTCTTTTTTCTCAGAAATTTAACTGTTTCACATTTCCTAACATTTATATTAAGTCTTAATCAAGTAAAAATTTTTAGTTTCTGTGCATTTTTTTAGGAATCTGCAAATTCAATTAAATCATCAGCAAAACCACGCACAACGAAAGATCTGGAACAAATATTAAATCTTAGTTTCTTTTAATTATTTTCTAAATATCTTATTACAATGTAATAGTATAGAATTGCAAGTACAGGACCATGAATACTTCCTTATAGAACACCATTATAAATCTTTATTGTTCTAGTAAGATATTCATCAATAATAAACTTAGCATCAATATTGTTTTTAAATGATTCTAGAGCAAGATCTAAGTTTAATGGAAGCCTCAGTCTTCTTAAATTATCAAAAGTAATTTCCTATGTATACTATCAAACATCTTTTCTACATCAATTAAAGTATCAATCCATTATTTTTTCTTGATCATCTACAATTTAAATCAATGATTTATTAAACAGTTCAAAATTAGTTAAGTAGTAGAACGTTTACAGAGATATCCAAACTAAACTGAGTATAAAATATTTCGTTCATATATATAATTATAAAGCCTTTAAGTAATTACCCTATTATAAATTTTTAACACACACTTTAGCAAAGCAATAGGTTGCAATTACTTCAAATATTTTTACTTCCTTATTTGAAAATAGGAATATATATTAACCTTTCAAACCTCTCGGTATACTAAACGTGATAAACATATTATTTATAAAACAAGTAATTATTTTATATAATTCTTACCCTCCATATTTAATTTAAGACCATCCTGAGGCTTTGTTGTTTGCTAGTTAAGATATTATTTTTTAATTTAAAATTCGTAAAAAAAGATTCTCTAAAGATGACTCAATTGGTAGTTGTTGATAAAAGAGTAGTTTTTATATATTAAATTAATCTTATTATTGTATTTCTTGTTGACTAAGATTTGAAGGGTTATAGAGTTTTAAAGAGTTAATAAATAGTTAGTGTTAGTTTTAATTATAATTAATTTAGTTAGGAATTTTTGGGTTTCTATTTAATATAATTAAATTATGTTTTTGTATACTAATTTGATATATAATTTGATATTTTTGCTTAACTATTATTTTCTCTCAAAGCTTCTTTCTATAAAAAGTTTAAAATATTTTCTTATGAGATATATAGATATTTTTTAATATAATAAATTAATTTTATATATTTTGCTTATGATAATTAACTAATGTCAGATTTTCTATCAAAAATTAGTTTATAAAATAAAAATAATTAAAAGCATTTCTTTTACATAAAATAGCCTTTTATTAATACATTTATTTAACTATTTTATCTTTAAGGACTCAAATATATTTTCAAAACTACAATTAAACATCTGCAATGTCTCTCTATTGCAATTCACTCTAACTTCACATTTATTCAATTTAATTAAAAATTTGCTTGCTTTTTAACTTAACACTTAACTAATTTTCAGACTTCAAAGTAAATTTTACACACTCCACTTTCTCATTATTTCATCAGCTATTAATAAGAGTCATTTGTTGTCCTTACTTATTATTACTGAATATACTTCACCTTAATGTTTTATTAAGGTTATTAGATTATCGCCTGGTTAAAAATTCCATAATTAGATAGTTGAGTCACGGCAACAAAATATAAAATTATTATCATTTGTTACTGCTAAACTTATAACGCTATTAAAATATCCTTTTAAAGTTCGAATATATTGTCTATCAAAAGTCCCATATCTTTATTGATTTGTCAATTCTCTGACATTATTAATTTATTATCATGACTTAAAATTATTGCTCTAATCTGGTCTTTATGTTTTTGAAAAAGCGAATACATTGTCCAGTTTAGAAATTTCATTTCTTAATAGTCTTAACAAAACTTCCCGATACTATTGATTTATAATCTCATGTTAAAACCACCGATCTTACTCAATTCATATGTCCCTACAAAGTACGCTTCAGTTACAGATAAGATGAAACTATTATGTCTCTGCAAAGTAGCAAATGATTATGGTGATTCCAGTTATACGTTAGTTAAATTTACTTTATTAAAATTACAATTTATTAGACATGCATTTCTTAAGTTAACACCATACATGTTGGTATTTTATAATTTACAATCTTACAGCAATTAATCACTTAAATAAGCCCCTTTGATTCTTATTGCTTCTAAACTTTTTATATAAACACATATTTTAAATTCTTCATAATAGTTATAGCATTAGCTGAGGCTTATTCTACATAATTAAAAGTTTTAGATAATTCAATTAATTTTTTATTTTATATAACAAGTTTTAACTTTAATTCTGCTTTAATTGGTTTCAAATTTCTTTATTATAGCATAATTAGATTTATTCAAACTATTTTATTTCAACTTTGGACCGGATAAAACTTAATTTGACAATTTTACTGCAAATATACCAACAATCTCATTTAATATCATATTAATACTTTTAAATTCAATACTCGCCTAATCAATTTTCTACTTCATATGTCTACGAAACTTTATTCTTCAGTTTATATTAATTTCCTTTAAACTATTTGGAGCCAATTACTGAGAGATTTAATTTACATTAAGCCTTCATTTTAAAATTAGCTATAAGTCTAAATCATTTACTTTTATTACTTAAAGCATATTTTTAATTCAATCTACAAACATTTCTTGAGTTGCCATTATGTATATTTTTTCAACCATTAATTTACATAACTGTTCTTTATTTTACTTTTTTCCTCTTATATTATCAGTTCCTATATTTATTAGTTTAAAACAATCAAATTTTCTTGAATTTATTGTTTGATTCTTCCTATTTATTTTAACTATTTTAGGATTACTTGCTTGTCTTTTTCAAAACCAAACTACTCTAATGCTTATGATTATATTTACGTTCTATGTATACTATCTTTTCTGATTTTTATTTATTATTTATTATTGAAAGTAGTTGTATTTATTAGTTGTGGAAGTGAATTAGTTACTTGTTGGAACTTATTTTGTTCGATGGGTTTTGTTAATGTAATCTTTTTCTCATGGTGTTAAACTTTGGCTTTTCCATACATATAAGATATCTTAAATCACTTTATCTCAACATTTAATCAGTTAAATGATCTTTCATTATTATAAATTGCTGACTATCTAATGTGTAATTTAAATAATTATTAAAGCAATTTTTATATTTTATGGTTCAAATTTTTGCTTGCTACTCGTCTTTATTATTTCTTTAGGTTTTCTATTTTTATTTATGTATCTTTTATTTCAGTGTACTATTTTTTGTTACATATTTTACCACTTTTTAACGTTCAAGCATAATTGATTATTAACTTTATTTCTTTTAATCTTCTTCATTACTTAGTACTGTATCTTATTTTTTTAAAGTTTACACCTCATTATATTACCATTTTATTTAAATTTACATGTAAATTTTTTCTTCCATTCGAGTAGGAATATTTTCTGGATAAGTGGTTTCTAATATTTCTAGGTATATATTTGTTCTATTATCAAGTCAGTTGTTTCTATTACTGTATGCAAAACTGTTTTTTATATTTCTGAAGGTTTTTAGCTTTTTTTCTTTTGTAACTAAACTTTTGTAATAGTGGATTAGGTAGCTAATATTGTTGTAATATTAGTTAATATTTCTCTTCTTGATAGAAATATCATAAGATTAATATTATCATTTTTTATGCTAGTAATTTATTAAGTTATTCTTAATCAGATAAAAAATGGAAAAAATTGAGATGATACTATTCTTACTTAATCTGAATGCCATCCAAAATCTCTATATGTATCTGAAGATTTCCATTACTGCGAACACATTTTTATTTTTGTTATACTTGAGTTTTAATTTTTTAAATCGTCTCTATAAAAAATTGAGATAGATTATTCTTATTTTTTAAATGGAGTTTTTTATTTTATTTTCTTTAAAAAGGTTGCTTATTTTAGAAAATTTCATTTTCTGTAATTTTTTAGTTCATCATATTTTCCTTGCTTTATTTCATCATTAGACGTTCTTTCTAAAAGTTTTATTATGATGTTGTTTAAATATTACTGATCTATCATATTAATATGAAAATTTATTATGATTGAGTTTTTATCTAGAGTATAATGGTTATACTGGCTTGATTTCATTATTGGTTATGGAACATTTTTAATTATTCAAAGTTGCTAGTTTAAATGATGAAAGGAAATAATGTATTTTAGACTTGAAGATGTTGAATTGATGAAAGTAGTTATGACTAAATTAGTATTTAGATATAGATATAGATATAGCTTAATGATATTTTGATTATAGTTTTGATTTGATTAGATAAATAATAGAGTAATCTAAGTAGTACTTTTATAATTTTAATATAAGGATGTATTTAAAGATAGTTTTTTTGACTATGTTGAGTATAAGTATGTTATAAGTTGTATGTTTGTATCTGAATAAAAATAATATTTAAATAATAGATTTTTAAGATGTTTAGATAAAATCTTATGCTTTATTTATTTCAGACGCTTTAAATATTTTAATAAGTAGTAACATATTTACCTAACTATAGATCTTTAAACTACTTCTTTACATATAAAACTATATTTATTATAAATAATATAGATATTATTATTACGTTTATCAGTTATGACTTCTAATACTTCTATAACTCAATTTTTCTAAATCAATCCTCATTATTGAAAACTCTTCTCTATTCTTCAGCAAAAACATATCCATAGTTATTTCTTATTTTCATCTACGTTAAAGCTGAAACATCTTTAAAAATTTAGCTATTTTGTCATTATTCTTTGCTTCTTTTATATATTCTTCTTGAATATTCTTTAGTAGAATAATTTTTTGCACCTCCAAATATGATAAAAGGCTCTAAGCAAACTATAGGCATAGCAACACTTTCAGGAAGAATCAAACTTTACTTACTCCATCTATCATTCTATATGTTATATTTTCATATATCTTTTAAAGTTTATCCTTTCTAATTTGCACCTCCAAAAGAATAAATATTTTATTCATCTTTATCTACTACTAAAATTTAATCCCCTATTTTAAATGGAAATTAAGAGCAGTTTTATCATTTACTTTAGTTTCCTATCTTTAACTTTTCTACTGATTATAAAACTTGATAATTATTAGCAATTCCTCCAACCACATAAAGATAATTTTAAGCAGCTGATATTCCAAAGGTACCTCTTCCCTCATTTAGATCACAAAGTTTTATACTATTAATTTCATAATCGAATTATCAAGTTCCATTTATTCCTTTCTTTTAATTTATGTTATATCCTCCAATTAAATATAACTTATTTTCATATTCTATACTTTTACTAAGCTCTGGAATTATAATTTAAACTTAGACTTATCGTAATTACTCTGTTTAAATATTAAATAAACTTAATTTTTAAATTCTTCAGTTAAAATAGTGAATATAGTTAGATTATATAAAGTGGTAGCTTAGTTTATGTTAATTAGTCTAAATCTTATTTGGTTACTTAGTATTGTATTATAGTTTTTATCTTATTAGATTGTAAGTTAATTTAGAGTTTAGTATTGTAGGTGGTTATGAGTTATATTAGAGTATAGTTGGTTTTAGTGATTAGTAGAATTAGATAATATTTGAGTGTTATTTTTGGTAGATAAATGTTGGTTAATGATTGATGATGATATTAGTTAGTGGTATTATGAGAGTATTACTAATGTTTGATTATTTGGTTGTAATGGTTTTAGATTTTTCCATAATTTAC